>JAESVK010065686.1:0-11905 GCA_017140935.1 Hamamelis virginiana
TTAATTGCATCACTTACAAACTAGTGATGGAGACCATGGGATTTATACTTAATAAATTCTCTCACCCACTTAGTTATTTGGAAAGAATGAGGGTTTAAAATATATGTTTAATTTTAAATAAATTAAAAATTACAAAATTGGCAACTAATAAACATGAAACTAATAAAATTCTAATTTCATTTGAAAAATAGTTTATATTAAAACATGGGAATTAATTTTATTATCCAGTTTCACATTTATAATCCAAAATTGTGATTTTCAATTTATAAAATTAAACATAAAGCCATAATAGATAATATCCATGTTATCACATATTTAAACATTTAAAATAGATAACAATCAGATAAACAATCATAACAGATGTGATAAAGCCCAGCTATTATGGTCAGTCTTCAATTCTGAAGCAACAAGGAGTTCAGATCCACCATGTCACCAAGCAAGTAATGTAGCCACTTCGAATAGCTAGCCGGAGTCTGGGGTAGCACCCCAGCGGGGATCGACCCTTATCTGCATCGCCATGATCTGCATCGTTGCATCAAAGTCAGTTTCGAAAAACCCTTATCTGCATCGCCATGATTCGCGCCACTGTATCAAGGTAAAAACCCTAATCTGCATCGCCATGAACTGCGCTGCTGTATAATCTGTGCCGCCATGAACCGCCTACACCACCATGATCTCCTTCTCCGAACATCAACCTTCGGATACATAAATCCTATGCCTCCATTAAGGAGTTCACATATTGCTACGAAGAAAATAAATAACAACAAAAATATATACAACCAATGTGATAAAACCATCACACAAAACCGCAAAAAATTATACAACCTAGTGTGATTAAAACCATCACACAAAAACTGTATATATAAAAATAAATGCATCCACACATAAAATCATACATTCATGTGACCATAATAGCGGGACAGAACGCTGCAAAACAGAGGTTAGCACAACCTACGTTCTACCCATGGCAGATATGGATTCCTATATTCGGATTAAACCTGGGGTTAATCCATAAATAGTATCACAACCTGCTCTGATACCAATTGTTGGGAGCGGAAATCCTATGAACCCGTGATAGTGTTTATAGATCATGCCACAAAAATAATAAATCCGAATCCTTTAACAAATATAGAAAAATCCGTACCTTGAGATCTGTCTAGATTGATCTCAAAAATCACGAACGATTGATCACTGCTCGATCCTTCAAGCCTTCTACCGTATTCCCCAATGCCAGAACGTGAAGAGAGAGTGGCTCTCTTTGTGCTCTCCTTGTTGGACGGCTGCCTGTAGGGTTTAGATATTTCATCTTACCCTAGTGGCTGCCCAACATGGCATATATATAGGCTACGGTAGGGACCTAAAAGCAAATAAGTTTCGGGCTCCTAATGTAAATATTAAAAACTTATTTACATTAATTATAATTCATTCCACTAAAGAATTATAATTGCACTCCCTAGCTTATTCGAAATTAAATTTTGAGCTCTATGTTATTAAATACTTATTAATCTCCCCACGTTAAGATTACAGATACCCGTTGATTAAATTAAATTACTGACAATATTATTTAATCAACATCTATTAATCTCCTTGAGACCTTCCACTTAACTTATTTGATATGTCGGATACAAAATCCACCTGCAGGTTTTGACATAATCAAAACTTATAAGTATCCTCAAGGAGGTATTATCAATCCCTATACCGGGACGTGGATTCCGTTAATAATTAATATTCACCATACAATTAATGCAATTATCCAACTCATCGAGATTATTGACCTATAAAGATCTTACTCTTTATGAATCAAAATAACTAACAATAAATGCATGGGTCCATTAATTATTTCGGGATTAAGAATATAAGTATTCATAATAACCATGAGATATTAATTATTTTATGTGTCAGTATAAATTAATTACCCCAATATGGTTCCGTTCAATACACACAAGTGTACTAGCACATGAAGTTGGAACTAAATCATTCCCGGTAGTCAAGACAGACCTACTAAAATCACGTGCTACAATCTTACCGATGGTGTGTCCAACTCCATCTCAGATTGTGAACAATAAGCTTATATTCTATAAGAACTGATGATCTGATATTCTGTGTGTAAGCCGAACTCTACACACCAGATCATCTACTATGTGGAATAAAAGACACTCATGCATAACATTAGAAGATAATATAATGCAAATATAGCTCATACAGATTCTCATTTAAAATGCAATATCAGAATTCATTAATAAATAAATACTAAGGTCTATTACATAAAAACATGGCTTTTAGTATATAGCCCTAACAATAATAATTTTCAGGATAACATTTTTCAGAAACCAACCGTTGGATGGTCTTGATTTTGGCATAAATGACATACACGAAAAATAAATCTTATTCAACGACCAGTTTCTCAAAACATTCCACTAACATTGGTATTTTGAAAACGAAGTGTACATATAGATGTAAAACAAGATATAAGAGGAACCTGCCCCATATATATAATTATAATCAAGTAAGGAGATTTTTATCTATCTTAGCGTTAGCGCACCCCTCGTCGAAGCTATAGGATATATATTTTGGAAAACCGATTGTTGGATTGGACAATCTTCGTATGTCTGTCACATCTGCCAAAAATTACAAAGATCCAATAATCGGTTTTCAAAATACAATCTTTGAAACACTCCGAACTGACAGTATTTACCATTACAGTATCTAATGGTAAATACTATTAGAGTATTACATGGAACGGTTAGTTTCCCCTTATCTCTTATTTTACTATTATTTCTACCAGTTGTTTTCAAAAATCCAATGTTGATCGAATATTATCATAAAAAACATCATAATTTTTTATAGTGTGCTTTTTAAAATATAACTGTTAGATCGATGTATTTTTGACATACATGACATACATAAGAAGTATATATAATCCAACCGTGTATCTTGTTCTCAAAATAATAGACCAATATTGGTATTTTGAGAATGAGTAGTAAAAATAATGGTAAAAAGAGTATAAAGGGAACCTACCCCATACACACACACACACACACACACACACACATATACATACAGCCCCAATCTAGTAAGTATATATATGCTTACGTAAGTTATGAAGCATGAAGCCCATAAATAATTGTAGGATACATATTTTGAAAAATTGAATTACAATTATACCCTCACGTATGTATATTTAACAAAATTAGCATTATACTATTAAGTGCTAATAACCATTAAAAGAGAAATGAAAAATTATAAAGTGGGTCCCCAATGAGAAATTTTTTTTTTTGTTACAAAAAAAAACCCCAACTACTCAATCAAACTCATTTTCACTTGAAATTCCTTTAATACAAAATATAGAATTAAATTGCAAATCACTATCAAAATATATAAAAATAAAAAAAATAAAAAAAAATTAAGTAATTGCCCCACTGAGCTAGTGCATTTTCCCACAAATGTGAAGTTGCAATTGCAATTGCAATCCATCGCCCATTTGATGCAAATAATATACTGTAGGTGCCGCCTGCCACATGCTATTGCAATTTAAATTCAATATGAGGGGCAATTTTGGGTTTTTAGAAAAATAATGAGGACAGTGTGGGCTTTTCATCCTAATGTCAACTCACTAGCCATTTCCTTCCTTTAATCCGCCCAAATTTGGGCGGATTGCAAAAAGAGCTTAATGTCACGGGCTTAATCTTTCACTAAGCCAACCGTGCGACGCTTAAGCTTTACACCACTCAAGCAAACTCTTAAGCTAGCCTAAAACCCACCAAAGTGTGTAAGCACACAAGCTAGCAAAGAGAGCACAAGAGAGTTTGAGTGAATTGAAGAGAACTTTGTATTGCACAAGAGTAATTACAAGTGTGTTGCTTACACACTTTGGTGGGTTTTAGGCTTGCTTAAGGGTTCACTTGAGTGGTGTGAAGCTTAAGCGCCGCACGATTGGCTTAGTGAAAGACTAAAGCCGTGACAGTTGGTATCAGAGCCTTGGTTACGTGGGTGTTGTAACCTCGGACGCGTGGTTAAGCAACGAAGCAAGGAGAGGATGGCGGAATCAAATGTCACTCTCGACGTGGGAAGGGAGGAGACTCGAGCTTCGCGCAAGGCCGGAAGGGACAAGTCGAAGGATGCATCATCGTCACTAGAGGCACGGTTAGAACGCATGGAAAGGGCCGTGGCTGACAATGCGGGTCGGCTCGAGGAGGTGGTCCCTAGCAATGATGTCATTGAAGCTGCACTAAGCGAGCTTAAAGGCGTGATGCAGGGCGCCTTGAACTCAGTGATGGATGGGTTTCTACGTGAGGTCCAAGGCCAACTGGACAAAATGCTGGTGGAATTGGCTTCATTTTGCGAAGAAATGAAGGGTGATTGGGCCCTATGAAAGACTGCCGTGGTAAGTGGGGCTAATGTTGCTCGTGAGATCCCCAAGGTCGACGCTCCTAAGCCAAAGGCGTTCAATGGCAAAGGGATACGAAGGAACTAGACACCTTCATATGGAACGTGGAGCGCTACCTTCGATACTTGAAGATTGAAGACAATGCTTCCAAGATATCGACGACTTCTATGTTCCTCACCGACAATGCTCTCTTGTGGTGGCGTAGGCGCAGTGGTGAAATCGAAAAAGGTACGTTCACCCTTGAGACTTGGGATGACTTTAAGAAAGATCTTAAGTTGCACTTCTACCCTGAGAATGCCCTATTTGATGCTATGGAAAGATTAAGATGGCTTAAACAAAAGGGTACTATCTGGGAATATGTTACTGAATATACTAACTTGCTATTTGAAATCCCGGATATATCCGAGAGAGATAAACTCTTTTACTTTATGAGTGGTCACCGAAACTAGGCAAAGCAAGAACTCCAACGCCGCGGAGTGCAGGACTTGTCCTCTGCCATAGCAGCAGCGGAGTCACTTATAGAGTTTAAGAGGAGTGATGCTAAGCCACTAAAGTTGAAAGGCAACTCGAACAAAAGTGGGGGAGACAAGGATGACAAGGGAAAGGAGCCAGTCAAGCCCCAAAGGACTTGTTACTTTTGTGATGGCCCCTATCTCATGAGGGAATGTCCAAAGAGGAATGCACTAAGGGCTATGGTCGAGCGGAAACAGGAACAAGAACCAGTTTGTGAGGAAGGGGAGATCCGACTGGGATCGCTCCAACTGTTGGCTGCTTTGGAAGCCAAGACAGCACCCAAGACTCAGGAGAGCGAGGGGCTGATGTATGTCGAAGCGAGTGTCAACGGAAAGGCAATAAAGGCCATGATAGACACTGGGGCTTCACACAACTTTGTCTCGATAGGATAGGCAAAGCGACTGGGCTTGGGAACCTCCAAGGAGCGAGGATGGCTCAAGGCAGTCAACTCAGAGGCAAAGCCGCTACATGGTGTAGCGCACGGGGTAAACATCCGCATTGGTTCATGGAGTGGGAATGTTAACTTTACAGTGGCCGAGATGGATGACCACCAGATGGTACTGGGAATGGACTTCTTTAAGCAAGTCAGGGCGGTTCCCATACCTTTCATGCACTCTATGGTCATTTTTTAGGACGGTGCATAGTGCATGGTCCCTATGAAAACTGGGATTGTGTCCAACGCCAGGGTTATCTCTTCTATGCAAGTGGTAAGAGGTGTTAAAGATGAGACAGCGACTCGCTTAACGGCTAAAAATGTAGACAGGGGTGATCCTCCTACAGGCGGAGAAGCCATGAGTGAGTGCAAGGGGATGCAGCAGCCAAGGGGTTTGCCACCAAGGGAGGAGGTAACGAAGGCTGTCAAGAAGAAAAGGAGAAGAGCCACAGACTCTTGTAGTTACAGCAAACCTTGGGTAAAGGTGCGAGGTTCGTCTCCAAATCACAATTATTCTCGTAAGACATTAAACGAGGGTGTCGACGAGGGCGTCAACAGGATGGGTGGGGGAGAGTGTAACGGCCAGCCACATTTGGTATGCAAAGGTAGCAATTTAAGGGAAGGCATTCTTAGAACTTTCTAGAAAAGTCTAGAATGCCCTACACACGCGGGGAATGTTCTAGAACCTTCTGGAATTTTCTAGAAGACAAAAGAAGCTTCGAGAATTATCTAGAGTATTCTAGAATACTCTGGAACCTTCTAGAATATTGGAGATAACTTTGGAAGTCTCTAGAAGGTTGTGGAAGGTAAGGGCTAAGAACAATCTAGAAAGTGGTGGCATACAAGGGAAGACTCAAGAACTTTCTAGAGTGTTGGGGAAACCTTTGGAATATGGTGGAAGCTCCAAGAATTATCTAGAGATTTGAGGAACTTGAGGGAAGCATCAAGGAATACTCTAGAACATTGGAGTTAGAAGGGTAACTAGAGAATACCTTGTACATATTGCTAGAATTCTCTAGAAACTTAGTTGCTTGTATATGGCATGTGATTATGGAAATCTCTAGAACACTACACATTCTAGTAGCTTTCTAGAAACATTCATTGTAGCCTATAAATAAGGGGAGGCCCCATTTGGCCATACCAACCAACCAACCAACATAACTCACAAACAAATCCAACAACCTCTCTTGTAAAGCATTCTTTGAATCAATATACATTTCCATTCTTTTACATTCAAGTGTCTTGCTAGCTTCTCTTCTTGTAAACCTTGACATGAGGGGTTAAAGGCTGACTTAGCGCATTATAGCAGTGCTTGCTTGCGTCTAAGGCCGCACGGTTGGGCGAGGAAATTCTCGGGCCGTGACATTATTCCCTCCACATTTCCCTCGATCCCTTCTCTCCCTTCTCTCCTTCCTCCCATACTAAACATACCCAAAAATCCTCTTCCTTCAACTTTTCCCTCTTCTCCCTTCCCTCCTCCCACTCTTCCCTCAAACCAAACAAGGCATCAGTGTAAACACATCAATCATTAATATAATACCGGCCGTTTGCTTGAATTATATTTTAACCATTAATTTAATAATACTTAATTGACATGGTCTGTCCATTAAAACTAAAAAACAATTACGAAATACATATCGAAACCCGATCTGGATTTTGAAGGAGGGAAATGGGTAAGCACAATTCCATTCGTCCTTCTTTTTTGTTCCATTTCTTTGTCCTCCCTAGTGTATTTGATCAACTTGGAACAGCTATTTCGAAATATCGGCCATCGGATTTAATGCTCCATTTATACATATCATGAATGCAAAAAATCACATTGATCCAATGGTCAATTTTTCAAAAAATAAACTGTGATAGTTTTTTACATTTTTTTCATTATTATTTATAATTTTTTTCGAAATTGCAAAAACCGACCATCAGATCAAAGTGATTTTGTATTCATGATAAGTATAAGTAGAATATCAAATTCAACTATCGGTATTTTAAAATAGCTATTTCAAGTTGGTCAAATACACTATAGAAGACAGAGAAAAATAACAAAAAGGAATAATGAATGAAATTTTTTAATGGATAATATGCTGAAATTTTCTCTCTTTAATAAAGTCGACTCCATGAGTCCTTGGGGTGGCCCTCTGCCTCAAGAGTGTCATATATGCATAGTAGATGTGAAGCATTTATTACCTGTCCGACATTAATTAGATATGGGGTAATTTTTTAGGGATTTGGATTTGCTGTAGTCCTTGGGGTGGCCCTCTTCCTCAAGAGTGTCTGATATGCATGGTAGATGTGAAGCATTTAATTATTACATATTTACATGTCCCATATTAATTAAATAAGGGGAACTTTGGGATTTGGATTTGCTGTTGATCGCTAGAAGAATCTAGTGTGGATAAGCCTACACTAATAAATTATAATTAATAGAAAAGTTTTAAATCTAAATAATAAAAATACAGAAATATAAAAATACTAATAGATCTCAATATGATCAGTAGTAAAACAAATTTTAAAAATTTGACCATTCGATTATAGAACCCTGTCATGTATGTCGTGTCTGTTAAAAATCACAGTGATTCAATCGTCAGTTTCTGAAAAAACTTACAAAAAAAAAAAAAGATGATAATTTGAAAAACAACATAGTCCAGTTGAACTTTTTGGGGATTTGGATTTGCTATTGATCACAGGAACAATCTAGTGTGGATAAGTCTATACTAATAAGTAATAATTAATAGAAAAGCTTTTGATCCAAATAACAAAAATACAAAAATATAAAAATATTAATAGACCTCAATATGACCAATAGTAAAACAAATTTTGAAAATTTGAACTTTCGATTATAGAATCATGTCATGTATGTCGCGCCTGTTAAAAATCATAAGTTATAATTAATAGAAAAGCTTTTGATCCAAATAACAAAAATACAAAAATATAAAAATATTAATAGACCTCAATATGACTAGTAGTAAAACAAATTTTAAAAATTTGACCCTTCAATTATAGAACCCTGTCATGTATGTCGCGCCTGTTAAAAATCACAATGATTCAACAGTCAGTTTTTGACAAAACTTACTAAAAAAATGATGATAATTTGAAAAACAATATAGTCATAGTTTCTTACACTAATATTTAAGGAAACACTAATCGTTTGATCACCTTGATTATTGCTAAAAAAGTGAATGAGAAACATAAGATTATTGCTAAAAAAACATAAAATTATTGCTAAAATTGAAGCTAGTTTTATTTATTTATTTATTTATTTTATCTCACGTGAAATACACAACGTGGTTATCAATTATAACACTCATAGTCACAATGATTTTTACTTGCATAACTTGAGATGTAGTAGTAATTTGTTATGAGAAAATCAAGTGACCCTTTCAACATCTTGGACTGTTCATTGGTGAATTTTGGAAATTTTCTCACCACAATAGAATGCATTTTTTTGGAATAGTTACCTAATTGCAATATATATATACTCCCCACATAAAAGTACATTAATATCCATCACTAAATATTAAGAGGGTACAAATTAAGACAAGTTTTTAAAATTTCTCTAAATTTTAAAATTTAACAGGTAAATGCTTTATTCATAAAATTCTTTAATTTATAAAAAAAAAATAAATAAATAATAAGTAATTCTTTAATTTATAAAAAATAATTAATTAATTAAGAATACTTCTAAATTTTATTAAAATTAATTCATAAAATTCCTCACAATTTGGAATGTAAAATTTTGAAATGCCGCGACTTTGCATGAAGAAATTAAAGGTGAGAACAATTCACTTCATGTAAATACTGTTTATATTACTCCATCAAAAAAGAGACAAAAAAAGGTTTCCCGATCAATTGAGCGTCCCCGATAGAAGGGAAAGGTGACCTTTGATTTGACGGGTATTGCATGAAAGATATTTTTATTTATCCACGTGACTTACCTGAAATCTTTTATTTTAGCACGTGCCCAACCACTCTTTGATATAAAGTTATTATGAAATTTTTTAGTTTAACCCTTTCAATTATTATCCAATTTATACATATAGTAGTTTCAATTCCAACGTGTTGATCTCCTCTAAAGTTTTGCTTTTGCAGTACATTTCATCTTTTTATTAATTAGGCATTTGATAATTTAATTGACATATGATATTTATTCTAGACTGTTAATATATATATAAGCGTACTGATTTCATAATTTTTTTTAAATATATTTTGTATATATTTCAATGCTATGTACATAATAAAGTACAAATTTCATTACACAAAAAAGCCCACAAAAAAAGAATAATAAGAAAACAAAAGTAGGATGGGAATGGAGCATCTAAATTATTAAGTCCATGATTCACAACTATAGAATCAACCACATAAGTTTGTACCACTTTATAGATGGAGTCCGATGTATTCCATTCCTCTATTCCTTCAATTGTGTAGATGAACTGGTCGGACTTGTAACTAAATCAACTCGATTCCTAACTGCGGAGCTGAATTGCATAACTATGCCCGGGTGTAGAGCCTACCTAATAATAGCCTACCTTATCTCATGAAAGCGTGCCCTTTAAATAGGTGTTCGGATTTGCTGGTGAGCAGTAGTTTGCTCACCAGGTGGTGAGCAGCCGGTGAGATCGCGACACGTCAGCGAATGCCCAAATCCAAGGGCCCAAGCTCGAAACGCGCATGGCAGTAGTCGTTTTGGCCCAAACGTCACTTGCCAGCTTCCCCTTTAACCCCGTTAACCTTGAAATTTTTTGAAAAATTTCATATTCGATCTTGTTCAAAAATCCCGCTCAATCAGGCACATAAATCCCATTCTCTCTGTCATCACCCAAATTTCTTCTCTCTCTCTCCTCCATCTCTTAATTTCTTGCTCCATTTCTCTCTTTACCCAAATTTATTCTCTCTCTTGTTGTACTCAATATTTCTTGCTCATTTTCTCTCGTACCTGATCAACTCAGACGACGAGGGAGATTATTCCCCGTCAGTGATCAGAATTAATAATTTATAAAACCGCGTGACAATTAATCTCAATTCGATTGTGACTAGTGAGCACGGGTGTCGAACCACTGGGAAATGCAGGTTTATATCAAAAAGACTCTTTAGAATCAATTCAAGCGGAAAGAATATTGTCAATTAAATTGGTTGGTGGTAACTGCTCCGATTGGGTCGAAGCGAAAACTTAGTAAATAAATAAGCTTAGTAAAAATGCAGTTAAGTTGGTGGATTGAGCGGAACTTGGGTGAGAAGCCCATTGAATATCAATTAAACAATTTATGTTTATAAAATCCTCACTATAGTAATTATGTATGGTGGTTCTTCCAACTACAAGAAGGAAGTCCCAAAAAGATTATGAATACAAGACCGGCAAGTTTATCCCCGAAAAGAATGGAATATCGCTATCCACCTTAAATGAGGAATAAAGCATGCTGGTTTGTGTTCACACCAATAAGAACCATTGCATAATTATATAATTGCAATCACAGATGTACAATTATATGATATTATATTTGGCAATAGTGTGCGGTAAAACCTTCACAACTATGCAATCACATAATACAAATAGAGGGATGTTTATAAAATAGGATTGTAAAATGAATCCAACTTCATCCTCACCCAAGCTTGGAGTATTAGCTACACATCACTGGAGGAGAATATCCTTTATCCAGGCAAGCTTTACGGGGTCACGGGATGGAAAATACAGTAAAAGCGGTAATTAAATGACTGAATAAATAAGGAAAATGGCAGAAATAAATAAAGAAAATGGCGTAAGTAAATAAAGAAAAGTGACTGAAGTAAATAAAGAAAAGAAAAGACTTAAGTAAATAAAGGAAAAGACAGGAAAAGTAAAGAACAGTTCTCAAGTGAGAACTGTGCCATGCATAAAAAGGAAAATAACATAATCGGAAATTACTGAAATTAAAGACTTAATCGGATAGAACAATCCTCAAGTGAGAATTGAGCCAGGCATTGTAAAGAAAAATTGCAGAATTGGAAATAGCTGAAAATTGAAACTACCGATTGAAATGCGAAAATAAACTGTAACTTGAATTAAAATAGCAGAGTAATGATTCAGAGCAAAAGTCATGAACCCTCGAAACGTCGTCGTTACACTTCTATTTATAGAAGGAAAAGGTAAAAGTCCATATTGCCCCCAAAATATCCCAAAATATCTCCTAAGCTCGCAGCCGACCTTGGCTATCGATAGCGAAGGTTCGCTATCGATAGAGGCGCTATCGATAGCGAATCTTGGCTATCGATAGTCAGAGTCAAAGGTTGACCTTTCTTGCAGAATTCAACGTCTGCTCTTTTGGTACTTCCCTCGGCTGCTTTGGATCCTTTTCGGACGTTCCTTTGATTCGAGATGCTCTTTAGGGCTTCATCGGTGACGACTTTATTTAATGTAATCTGCATATATTTCTTGAAATAAAGATTTAAACCCAATTGTACAGATATTCATGTAAAACGCTATTTATTAAACAATTATATATATAAGAGAACATAGAAATACCATAGTTGAATGGTATGATTGGGGTACAATCAGTACCAAACATAGATTGTTCTATCTAGAGGTACGGCCAACTCTTCTC
>JAESVK010065694.1:1597-17520 GCA_017140935.1 Hamamelis virginiana
AAACAAAAAAAAAAAAAATATCTATATACAACACCAATCAATGAATCGAACAGATAAAATATAAAACAAAATTTCCCTATTGACTTTCCGACGAAACAAACATTTGTCTTTTTTAAAAAATAATTAAATAAATAAACTCACCTCTATAAATCTTCACTGAATCAAAACACTCGAACTAACAACAGATGAACTTCGTATGGTTTTCTTCTGCAAACCCATAAAACGTATACTTCAACGATAAAATCGTCAAATGATTTCTTTCTTAAAAAGCTAAAACAAAACTTTTACCTCTAATCGATAGCTTGTTGAAGATATTTTCTGGATTTAGCAGGCTTGACTTCCATCCTGTTAGCTAAGCTAAGAATTGACAAAGCAAAAGACCAAAAAACCGTTCCAGCTTCCGCAACAGTAAAAATATCAGCAGCATAAAAGTGTAACTTCACCAAATAGCTGCAGTTGATAGCTCTGGGAACTACGTTAGACTAGCTTCTTCAAAAGACTAAAAAACCTTACCAGCTTTGCCAAAGTCTACAATAAGGAGAGGACAAAACCGTCTCACTCCTCATATGCAATTAGAAATATCTTCTCAGATATATATACAGAATCCTTGACTTCAATTCTTCACTTCTCTACGCTACTCCAACTTTCCAGCATATGTAAGTAAATTTTTTGACTGTTTAAATGCTACAATAAAACCATGAATATTTGAATTCGTTAAGTGAATATCTCGACTTGATTATCTCACAGATATACCCATTTAAACTACTGTTGATGTTATTCTGTGCTCTTCAATTCGTTACCTATCTATGTTACTTTAACTTCCCAGCATATGTAAGAATATTTTTCACTTCTCAATCTGACAACAACACCATGAATATATGAATTCCTTAAATCAATATGTACACTTGATTATCATATAAACATTTAAATTATTCCTCATCTTATTTTCTGCTCTTTTAAATTTATCATCTATATATAATAAATGCCATTTTATTTGAGTTTTAGTTTATTCTGACCATTTTCTTTTCTAACTTTATGTCTAGACATTATTAAAAATAACTCTATTCATTCAACTTCAAATTTCTTGTTTAAAAATAACACATATTGCTATTAATAACTATTAATATCTACTATTCTAAAAAAACTTATATAAATTTAAGTTTAATCCAAACCACATTAATATTTCTGAACATTTATAATTATTCCATGTCAATAATTCATCCTTTTTTTTATAATTAATTAATTTTAGAAATACATGTTATTAACTCATAAAACTGCTAACATTTTACATATAAATTTAAATTTAAATTATCTAACTCTATACTATCTTATTCAAATATCTTTTTTAAAAAAATTATACATATATATTAGAAAACAAACTATTGAATTAAGTATCTTTATCATATATATCATCTCTGCTACAAACCAAAACAATTCAACATTAGAGATACATCAAATATCATTCTTTAAAATCTTATCATTTTTTAGAACACATCAATTCCAACTAAACATACCACTACTAAAATAATAAGGATGACATCTATAATAAAAGTATTTTATCTAGCAATCAATCTTTTAAAATACTTATCTGAATTATCCTACTAAGAAGCAAATCGTATTTATATAGATAGAATCTAAATCCCACTCAATCATTCCTATATATATATATATATATAGTCATTCTATTATGACACTCACCTTACGTGAAGTTGTGTAAACTCCCCTCCATATCATCAATTTTATATGACAATTCATAAACTTTACCGTTGGATTAGATGTCTATCTTCTATATGTCATGCCTATAAAAAATCACAATGATCTGACGGTTAGTTTCTAAGAAAAATTACTTTGAAAAAAAACTAAACTTCAAAGAATAAAAAATTTGATTTTTTTCCCACTTTTTCTCAAAGTCATTTTTCACCGAAACTAACCGTTGAATCACTACGATTTTTTGCAGACATGATATATAGAAAATGAGCATCTAATCTGACGGTCAGTTTTATGAACCAAATATAAAATTAGCTATATCAAAGGGACCTTACACAATCTTTCGTAATGTGAGCTTCATAATATAATAACTATATATATTTATATCAATGATTCAATTATAAAGCGCACCTTACACAAAGCTATGTAACATCTACTGCTTGTAACGAATTTTATATCACAGTCCATAAAAGTAACCATTAGATTAAATACTCATCGTCTATATGTCATGCCCACAAAAAAACGTAATGATCCGATAGTTAATTTCTAAATAAAATCCCTTTGAAAAAAACAAGAAAAAAACTATCATTTTTTATTCTTTGAATTCTAATTTTTTTCAAAATCAAATTTATCAAAACCCAACCGTCAGATCACTATGATTTTTTATAAGCATAACATATACACAATAAGCATTTAATCTCACGGTTAATTTTACAAGCTGTCATATAAAATTTGCTATATAGAAGAAACATTACACAACCTTGTGTAAACTAAGCCTCATAATAAAATAATTAATATATATATATATATATACAGTCATGTTACAATCAGGCCGACCTGACTGTAAAATTCGTGCAATCACCCCATTTTGGGAGTGATACACGTCACAGGTTACAGTTTCGACCGTTAGATATTCTATTCAACCAGTGCTTGTCATGCCTGCAAAAAATCACAGTGATCCGACGGTTAGTTTCTGAGAAAACTGACTTTGAAAAAAACTGGAATTCAAAGAATAAAAAATGACAATTTTTTTCCAGTTTTTTTCAAAGTCAATTTTCTCATAAACCAACCGTCGGATCACTGTGATTTTTTCTAGGCATGACAAGCACTGCCTGAATAGGGTATCCAACAGTCAAAACTATGACCTGTGACTTGCATTGGGGACCACACAAATTTTACAGTCAAGCCGGCCTGACTGTAACATTTCTGTATATATATATATATATAAATTCTAATATCAAATGCACTTAATGGATCTTACATCAAGTACCCTCCTCTATAGCCACATCTGATGAATATTTTTAAAAACTAATTGTTAGATTAGATACCCTTATAATGTATGTCATCTCTACCAAAAATCACAATGATCCAACAGTTGGTTTCTAAGAAAACTAACCATTAAAAAATTATAACATTTTAATAAACAAAACAGTTATAGTTTTTTACCAGCCAATTTCTTAGAAACCAACCGTTAAATCACTACAATTTTTTGCAGACATGACATACATTATAAGGGTATCTAATCCAACGGTCAATTTTTAAAAAAATTTATCACAGATGGCTGTTAAAGAACACACCTAATGCAAGATGCATTAGTCGCATCTTATAACAATACCTCTTACAGAAGATAAACATCTAATCCAATGATCAGTTTTATAAATCGATATATAAAATTAAGCATATGAAAGGGATCTTACGCAACCTTATGTAACGTGAGCTTCATAATAGAATAACTATATATATATATATCAATGATTCTATTATAAGGCGCACCTTACACAAAGCTACGTAACATCTACTTCATGTGACCAATTTTATATGACAGCCCATAAAACTAACCGTCAAATAAATGCTCATCGTCTATATGTTATGCGCACAAAAAATCACAATGATCTGATAGTTAATTTCTAAAAAAAATCCCTTTCAAAAAAACTAAAAAACAACTATCATTTTTTATTCTTCGAATTCCAATTTTTTTCAAACTCAAATTTCTTAAAACCCAACCATCAGATTACTATCATTTTTTCTAAGCATAACATATACACAATAAGCATTTAATCTCACAGTTAATTTTACAGATTGTCATATAAAATTTGCCATATAGAAGAAACCTTACACAACCTTCTATAAACTGGGCCTCATAATAAAATAACTAATATATATATATATATATATATATATATATATATATATATATAATTTTAAAATGTATATGTAAAAATATGTACAACTTCTCACAACTCTTGAATATAAATATGATTCTAGAATGTTTTTATTTATTATTACTTTCTAGCTTCCTTTCTCTCTTCTGTGTCTCTCACACTTTATCTCTTTTCTTTCCCTCAATTTCTTTTCTCTTTCACTCTATCTAAATTCTTTATTCAAATTCTTGACCAACTCAACAGACTATTAAAATATCCACATGTCAATACTCTACAATTTCATACAATTTCATTTAATTATAAAATAAATTAAGATATCAAAAAAAAAATTATAAAATAACAAAGCAAATAACAAATAAAACAATAGATATATTTCCTAATCTTATCTAATAACTAGCTAATGTCTAATAAATCTTATACATAATAAATATATAATGCAAAATTTTATAAATTTTTTTTCTCATATCCTATAAGTTTAACCAAACAATAGTAAAAAAAAAATTTCTATTTGCAACAGCATAAAATGACAAAGATATATTAGTAAATTAACTACACTAAAATCATTCAAGTGTTTCTTTACAATCATATTAAACCAATCCCTGAACATATTACAATACATATTACCAGTAGTATTAATTGAGACTGTTTCAATTATGCAATCAAACTATTTAACTTTATAACTGCTTCAATGTTCCATGTACTTTTTATTTACAGATTCTAACTTCTCTTATTTGTCTATCATAATAGATTTTGAAAACACCAACCAAAGCTCTTGCTTCTGATACGGTATCACTTCTCTTATATCAGGTACATACCATTACTTTTTTAAAACTCACAGTTTTATTAACATAATCTTACCTATTTTGTTTCTATAATATTTTAGATATCAAATTCTATTCATGAATACAAACATTATAATGTTTTTATTTATGATCATTTCTGTCACTTACAATTTTTCTAATACTATTCCTATAATTTAAATACTGCAATTCTTTCACATATTTCTATACATGATTCACATTAAATCCTAAAACCTTATTGCTTCATGCATTTAGTTATATTTTTACACAATATAAATTTAACTTTCAACAAAAACAATGTTCTCATATAAATTTTCAAATTAAAATTTATATAATTTTATTATATTTAAAAGACTAGATTTAACTTTAATTAAAATTCATTTTAGTGAAAGGAATCTTCCTTTCACTATGAACAATAAACACTTTTCAGGGAGTAGCAGTGAAAGATTAGAATATTCTAATCTCCACCACAACGAAAGAAAAAACATCTTACGCCGCGAAAAATATGCAAACTCAAGGATAATATCACAACGTAAGTTCTACTTACTAAAGTATCTATCATAATATAGGCTTTCTTTCTTTTTCAACAACCAAATTATATCTGATCCAATAATAATATTATTATCCAAATATTTTTTCATAGAGCAACAACAATTAACAACTGATGCTGAAAGAAGGTTACTAAATGTCTCCAACCGGCGACATCACTTTAGCACAATATCTCCTAATTCTCGTCGATTTATCGCTACATCAAAAAGGAAATATTCTTCAATAGATGAAACAAGTGATGACACTTCTACATTTGACTTAGAGGATGTCATTATCGATGTTCAATATCTCAATAATGGTAACTATACGTCTAATTATATTTCATTCAAAAATTTTATATTGATACATTTAAAATCCCTCATTTCCATATTCCAATCTCAGCTTACAATTGTCCTATCACATCAACATCGCAAAGACTAGAAGAAGATCATGATCTTATAGATATCCCTCTTCAATGGAATGATTCAACTATCACGACTGTTAGTAACTGTTTCAACTTTATACCAAATATTATAGTACTATCCATTACATAATATATAAAAAACTCACATATGTCAATTATTCTTTTATTTAGGAAACAGACCATATCTTACTCCATCGACCAGAAGAGAACAATCTAGATGCTACTACATCTCATTCAAATGCAAGTTCGCAAAACTTTCCAGTTAATATTGGTACAACATTGATGCACGTACCAATAGAAGCTATGCAATTACCAATAGTAGCTACTTGTTCTTATTGCAATGCTCACCGATTTTATAGAGAGCCTAAAACCTTCTGTTGTCTAGAAGGAAAAATACACTTAACATCAAATCCTGCTCCTCAAGAACAAAAATATTTATTCACATCTAATTCAGAAGAAACAAAATCATTCAAAACATTCATCAGAGCATATAACAATTCATTTGCCTTTACATCTTTCGGTGCAATTTATGATAAAGAACTCTCTAAGAAAAATCATGGAATCTACTCTTTTAGAGTTCAAGGACAAGTATATCACTACATAAATCAACTTCTTCCCGTTGATAAAAAACCATCACATTTACAATTGTACTTCTATGATACTGAACATGAAATTACAAACCGATTATTTCAATATCCTAATTTTAGCCCAAACTTAGTCGAGCTCATTTCAAAAATGCTAAACCAAAATCCATATTCTATATTTTTTCGAAGCCTCTCTTCACTACCTAACCTAAAAGATCAAGCCATAATTATTCATTCTAGCCCTAGCTTAGATCAACGAGTCTACAATATTCCAGATGTATCCCAAGTTGCAGCAATATGGACAGAATCTGATGACAATGAAACAACAAGTAATCCTGACATTATTGTCCATGGCCATCAAAAAGACCAGCACCGAATCAAATATTACTATGGTTGTTATGATCCATTACAATATCCTATACTATTTCCCTTTGGAGATACTGGATGGCATAATGGAATCAAAAGAGTTATAAGGCATATTGGCGAAGAAACTTGTCCTGGCCAAAATATTGTTGATGCACACAACGTCACATCAATAGATCAACTTCTGAACAACGAATCCAAAGGTATTTATTATTCGAATATTTTCTTTTAAAACATAGGACAACAGAAAACATTTGTCAGTTAATAAACAAAATTTCTTATGCAGTTGAACGCGAAAGCCATTACACTGCAAGGACAAATATCTCTATTCGTGAATATTATTGCTACAAATTACAAATTAGACATGATGACAAATCATTATTATTACGGGCCGGAAGATTACTCCAACAATACATCATCGATATGTATATAAAGATGGAAACAGCAAGGTTAGATTATCTTCGACACAATCAAAAATAAATAAGAGCCGATTTATATGCAGGTATTCTTGATGGAATTGCACAAGGTGAAACACAAGGCTCAGCTGTTGGTAAAAGAATAGTTTTACCTGCATCATTTATTGGTGGACCTAGAGACATGAAACGTAGATATACTGATGCAATGGCATTAGTACAAAGATTTGGTAAACCAGATTTATTTATAACAATGACTTGTAATCCATCATGGCCAGAAATAAAAAATCATCTCGCAAAAGGTGAAGAATCAGAAAATAGACCAGATTTAATTGCGCGAGTATTTCGAGCAAAAGTTGAAGAATTAAAAAATGATCTTCTCAAAAAACAAATATTTGGCCCAATAGATGCTTACGTTTATGTAATAGAATTTCAAAAACGAGGCTTACCGCATGTACATTTTCTTCTTATACTAAAAAAAAATGCAAAAATAACTTCACCAAATTCATATGATAGTTATGTTTCTGCAGAAATACCACCTGAAAATCAACCATATTTGCGAAACTGTGTTAAAAAACATATGATGCATGGCCCTTGTGGAAATTTAAAACCAAAAAATGTATGCATGAAAAAAGGTCAATGCAAAAATTATTATCCAAAAGATTTTTGCGATAAAACAACTCAAGGAAAAGACTCATATCCAATATACAGAAGAAGAAACAATAATGATTCACTTTTAGTTAGAGGATGCACATTAGACAATAGATGGGTTATACCTTATAATCCATATTTATTAGCCAAATTTGATTGTCATATCAATGTAGAAATATGCTCTACAATCAAAGCAGTGAAATATCTTTATAAATACATTTTTAAAGGACATGATAAAATCAGCTTCAAAATAGTTTCTGAGACAACTGAAGAACATATTGATGAAATAAATGCATTTCAATCTGGAAGATGGATAGGAGCACCAGAAGCAATGTGGAGAATTTATGCATTTACATTAAATGAGATGAATCCAAGTGTTATAAATCTACAGCTACATCTAGAAGGAAAACATACAGTATGTTACAAAGATAACCAAAATTTAAACCAAATTGCAGAAAATCAATTCCTATCAAAAACTATGCTCACAGAATTTTTTGCTATGAATAAAAAAGATGCAGACTCTAGAAAATTCTTATATAGAGAATATCCAGAACATTATGTTTGGAGCAAAAAAGATAAACAATGGACACATCGAAAAAAAGGCACAGTTATTGGTAGAATAGTAACTGTAAATCCATCTGAAGGAGAAAGATATTACCTAAGATTATTATTAAATCACATAAGAGGCCCTATGTCATATAAAGACCTCTTGACTATAAATGGAATCACATCATCATCTTTTCAAGAAGCCGCTCTTCTTAGAGAACTACTTCATACAGATGATACAATTGAAGCTTGCCTACAAGAAGCTTCTTCCTTTCAAATGCCTTTTACATTAAGGCGTTTATTCGCAACTATACTCGTTTACTGCAATCCTGTTGATCCAAAAATGCTTTGGGAAAAATTTGAGCAATCAATGTCTGAAGATTTTAGTAAACTTCCAAACATATTGCCGGCACAGATTAAAATAAATGTCTTAAACTCTATACATCTAACACTTGAATCCATGAATAGATCCATTGATGAATTCCATTTAATAGACCAACCTATCAATTATACTACTAATGATCTAACACCAAGAGAAATTATAGATGAACTCCAAATACCAATTACAAATGAAGACAAAAACCTATTCATGACACTAAATTATGAACAAAAACATGCATATGATTTGATTTTGTCAACCATTGAACATAATGAACCAAAAAGTTTTTTCATTGATGGTCCAGGAGGAACTGGAAAAACTTACTTATATCGAGCTCTTTTAGCAAAGATACGATCAACTAATCATATAGCATTAGCTACGGCAACTTCTGGAGTAGCTGCATCTATTTTACCTGGTGGTAGAACTGCTCATTCTAGATTCAAAATTCCAATTGACATTGATGACCAAACTACTTGCTCTATAAGCAAGCAAACTGGACTTGCTAAATTACTAAAAGCTACAAAACTAATAATTTGGGATGAAGCATCTATGGTGAGGCGACAAGCTATAGAAACTTTTAATCGTATGCTTCAAGATATAATGGACTCTAATAACATATTCGGCGGAAAAATTGTTATTTTTGGAGGTGATTTTAGACAAGTCTTACCAGTCATTCCAAAATCAACCAAAGAAGAATCAATCAACTCAAGTCTTATCAACTCATATTTATGGCCACAAATGAAAATTCTCAAATTAACACAAAACATGCGTGCTAAAATAGATCCAAACTTTACTGATTTCTTGCTTCGAGTTGGCAATGGCACAGAACCAACAATAAATGATACTGATATTATTATTCCTCCACAACTATTATTACCTACCAATCATACCGAAGAAGAATCAATCAATCAATTAATAAACTTCATTTTTCCTACTCCATTGCTTCACGAAAAAAACATATATCAAATAATCAATAGAGCTATTCTTACACCAAAAAATGATGCTGTTGATGATATAAATCAAATTTTAATCAAACAATTTCCTGGAATAGAGAAAACTTACTTAAGTCGAGATGAAAAATTGAACAATGAAAATTATATGCTTGAAGAAGAATTCCTTAACACATTAACACCAAATGGATATCCGCCTCACAAGCTTACACTAAAAATAGGCTGCCCAATTATGCTCTTACGAAATATAGATCCATCAAAAGGATTATCAAATGGTACAAGATTAATATGCCGAAATTTTGAAAGAAATGTAATAGATGCTGAAATAGCACTAGGACATTATAAAGGTAGCAGAGTATTCATTCCTCGAATTCCTATTCTACCAAATAAAACAGAACCATATCCATTCCCATTCAAAAGAATTCAATATCCAATTAGACTAAGCTTTGCTATGACAATTAACAAAGCACAAGGTCAAACACTAGAAAAAGTTGGTATTTATTTACCTCAACCAGTCTTCTCTCATGGACAATTATACGTTGCACTCTCAAGAGCAACATCAGCAAATAACTTAAAGATTCTCATAAAATCAGAAAATATTGAACATAACACAAACCAAGCTCACACAACAAATATAGTCTATAAAGAGATCCTTATACCAGAACATGAATCATGAAATCTGCATTGAAAAATACCATACTATTGACTTACTTTGATAATAAAGGTGCCACAACCCATTTAACAATTTTTATTCTTCTCTATGCTTACATTCATATAACTTCTCCACTAATAAAGCTCTTATTATCATTTTACAGGATGCCACCGAGACTATGCCTTATACGAGACATAACACCAGACAGAAACTTAGATTGGAAGGCCAAAGTCCAAGTCATTGAGAAACATAGAATATGGGCAAACCCTGATAACTCAAAACGACACCAAAAATACATTGTTGCCGATGACTCAGTAATCATTTATACTTATTCATAACTTTCTGTATATATAACCAATTATTTATAGTTTCATACTTGCTAATTATTTATGTTAATATCCTACAGGGAGATAAAGTTCAGATTATTGTATGGGGAAATCAAATCCCGCTCATTGCAACACGACTCAAGCTCTTTCACACCTATTACATCTCCAAAGCAATAGTCAAGGTGTGCTACACTAAGTATCAAATTATCAAAACAAACTATGAATGGACAGTGAGCGGAAGAACTGTAATTGAACATTGCACCTCTGCTGAAGACATCATTACCACAGAATTTAAATTCAGTCCATTTAGCACTTTCCCAGAACACATGAAATTTTCAGCAGAAATAGGTAAACAAATGTAATTTCAGTCATATTTCATTCTTGAGCATACACTGCTAACCTTTATCCTAACAAAAATAAAATCCTTGCAGATATTCTCGGTATCGTTTTGGACATCAAGCCCCCTCGATGCACACCTACCAAATTCGGCACTTCAAATGTCCAAGAAGCTATCATAATAAATGAGGAGTAAACTTCTTAAACAATATAACATTCCAACAAATCTCAACTTTCATATAACCTCCCTTTATCTCTCTTTCTACTTTCTATTTCACTAGATTAAATTCTAACTAACCAAATCTCTACTTTCACAGGTCACAGCCAGTCCTCATGTCATTTTGGAATCAATTTGTGGACGATCATTCTCGGGAAATATATGCGAAGAAAGAAACTTATCCTATCTTAATGGCATTTCATGTTGTTGTGAGCAATTACAATGGTAACATTCTTAAACCACACAATCCTATGAATATATATAAACATAATAATAACTCTATTTACACTCATTATATTCCATATTCATTGTGCAGGTATGTCCATAAGTACTAGAACAAATTCATCAATAGCAGTTTGTCCAGAGCATCCTTCAGCAGACCACTTAAGGAAATGGTATAACTAAAAGCAAATAAACTTAACACATATTTTCCATGTCATTTATTTCCTCTACTTATTCTTCCATGAATCACATAGGTTCAATGACAATCAAGAAAAGATCAAAGGCACCATAAATCCAAACCACTACTACTCCACAAGCAACACAGCAGTTGAACCTAATCTTGAAACAAGCATCACTATCAAGCAAGCCAAGGAAATGCCAGAAAATGTACGTGCCATACATACAATCCTTCCCTTTTATTATTTCTATTTCTCTATGATTTTGTTGCTAACCAAAAACCTACCCACAGACTACATTTTGGACAAGGGCAAAAATTCAGCTCAAGAACTACAACCAAAAGTTTTGCTACATCTCTTGCAGCAACTGTTACAAGACCACAGCCTCATACAAAGGCAACATTTACCACTGCAATTTTTGTAGAAATGAGAATGTAGTTGCAAATCCAAGGTAAAAAAACAAACAAACTTCAATTCAACTCATTTTAGTATGAAGAAAAAATTAACCCATCCTATGATTGCCAGGTTCATTGTAGAAGTTGAATTATCTGACAATTCAGACACAATCAATGCAAAACTGTTTGGACAAATCGCAGAAGGTTACATTGGTTGCCCTGCAGAAAAAATCTATGAAGCTGTTGCACAGGTAAGATTAGCAGAGAGAATTTTGTTGCTGGCATCCCTGCTTCCCTAGGTCTGTTTAATCCAATATCTGTGCTTACTAATACTAGATTTGGTTCTCTTAATTATGAGTTTTTTGCATTTTGAGGTAGGCTTTAACCATAAACTAATCAACTAATTAATCCTTTTTGTGTGTGTGTGTGTGTGTGTTTTATAAGAATATTGGAGGTTCAGTTTCCATGTGATATATTATACCATTTTGGTATTTCACTGATGATCCCAATCAATTTGGGGAAATGAATACTGCATATATATATATATATACTACAATGTCTTTCTTTTAGCATTCAGTTGAAAAATACCTAAGATAAAAAATAAAGTCAACACTGTGCTTGAATTTCCATCAGGTAAATTATTTCCATTTCCCACCTCAAAGCCTCATTCTGTTCATATATATAATAATATCTACATAGAGAATATCTACACCATCTGACTTATGGTATATTGCTTGAGCTTTTAATTCTTCATATTGTTCCTAGCCCACTATCAAACTCTTCACTCTAATCTATATCCAGACTTTAACTACATAGACCAACTTTTTCTATTTTTTATCTACTTATTATGAACCAATATTTGCAATTGAATAGAAACAACAATTATCATTCAAACATATAAAACAAATACTATTTATCAATAACTCTAATGCCATTAGATCAGTCTCTTTAAGTAGACTGAACCACTCTGTACCTCATGTCAATTTGCATTTACCTTGTTATTATTATTATTGTTATTTCATCTTTCTTGGGCTGCAAATATGATTCAATTTATAAGAGACACCAAAAATCAAAGTCTGAATGCTATCCACAATTATATCATTTCCAATTCACATGATTATTCTCCTACAACTGCTTGCACACACATAATTCATGCACCCACTTATCATTGTTCTTACTTATTTATGTTAAATTTCACTTTAGTTAGAATTTTCCTTATTTATGCTACATCTAGATCCAAACTTACATGATCAAACTTAATAACTATTGGCAATTTCACGTTGCCAATTGGCATTTTAATTGTTAGAAACAAAGAGAAAGAAAACACACTATAGTTAAACAATTTTTTTGACCAATTTTGTGCCCTTTTTTTCTGTTCACAGATTATTTCTTTTTATATGTTTTCATATTTATGTTTATTACTCATTCAAAGAATCCTTTTTAACAACATCTAAACATAATGTTCCATACTTAAAATCAATTTATTGCAGACCCATAAATTTCCTTTGGGAACAAAAAAAATTGGAGCCATAAATCTAAGTCCACTCAATGGATCACCAATTCATTTACTGCCCCCTTCTTAACCATTTGAGCTTTTTTCATTTGCTTGAATGAACTCCTTTTCAGTCCTCCCTAAAACACTCAACAATATTACTCTCTCTTTTTAGTACTCAATACCTTGGACCAAGAAACAGAATACTCTGAAAACCTTTAACAATGGATATTCTTCAAATTAAATATTTGCTTATAAGGTTCTTCCCATCTACTATTATCAAAGAATGCCCTCAAGGTCCACTTTTGATCAACAATATTCATTCATTCTTTTAAATTTTTTACTTGTTTGTTTTGACTAGACAAATGTAAGATTAACAGATATGAATATTTTGACCTTAACCTCATCAAGGAACTTGTTGACATCCTAGAATGCATCCATGAAACCATTCTTTTATTAATATGACAAGTAAGAATTTATTAAGAGAAACACAAGCAGTCCTTCAACCAACTTGAGAAACACCAGAATTTCTAAATTAAGTGATAAACTCTTCTCAGTGATAGCAACATGTTTAGCTAAGTAGCTAGCATCCTGATTACTAATCTTTGACTCCATGATATGGAGTGCAGTAGCAGACATGCTGCACTCAAAACCAGTACCAACAATTAGTTTTCCAATTTTTTTATTAAGTTGGCTGAGCATTTATCAACATCTTTTGATTTTTTTCCTCTTGTGCTCAGAGCTATAACAGTTTTTCATTAAAACATCATCTAAATATCAATATTTTGCACCATTGATTCAACTTGTCCCTTTACACATTACTTATGTTCTCTATTTTACTTCACAGTCAAATGCAGCTGAGCTTCAACGGATCATTAAACCACAGCTCCCAATCGATTACATGATCCAGATCAAAACAGCTCAAGACTCATTCCAAGGAATCAAAGCATACACCATCAGTTACATGAAGCCTCTCAACCAAGAACAAGAACAAGCAACCCAAGAAACAGCTGAGGCAAGCACATCTGGTGCTTCACTTCCTGAGAGCTCTGCCACTGAGCTCAACAAAACTTGAACTGTTGCTGCAAATCCGAAAAGCCCAATCCCTGGAATCAAAATGGCTGGACAGTTGCCATATGTAAAAAAATAACCTCTCTTTTGCAACCCTTTTTGAAGCTATATGTAAATACAACCCTATGCCAACCTTGTAAATATCTAAGCCATAAACAAGTAACAAACACTACTTTTCCTACATATATATATATACATATCTATCCACCAGCAATTCCACTCCAGCAACCCACTTATACATTCATTCTAATATAAGCCCAGCCTTACGTAAGATTATCCAACGTCAACTCCATATCTCTAATTTTAGAAGACAATTCATAAAACTAACCATTAGATTACATGCTCCCACTCCAAATATCATGTCTGCAAAAAATCATAGTCATCCAACGGTTCATTTCTGAAATAATTGCCATTAAAAAAAATAGTGATTTTTCGAAGAACAAATAAGCTATATATTTTCCCAATGCCATATTTCAAAAACCAACCGTCAGATCACTATGATTTTTTCCAACCATGACATACAAAAATGAAGCATCTAATCCAACGGTCAATTTTACAAAGTATCTTCTAAAACTAAAAATATAGAACCACTCTTCCTTATCACTGCCCACTTATATATCTTAACATATATCCCCCTATCCCCCCCGGCCCGTGCGAAGCACGTGCCCCACCCCCCTAGTATGTATATAATGAGTCAATTATAAGGTGTACCTTATGTAATTTTGTATAAAACAATTTATATAAGGCCAATTGCAAAATGGATTTTGAAAACCAACAGTTGGATTAGATACACATCTTATGAATTTCATGTTCGCCAAAAATCACAATAATTCAACGGTTGATTTCTGAAAAATGTCGTAATGAAAAATTATGACTTTTTTATTCTTTAAAATATCAACTTTTTTTTCTAACCGATTTTTTCAGAAAACGTCGACTGTTGGATCACGTACTGTGATTTTTTACAGACATGAAATTTATAAGAAATGTATCTAATCCTGCGATCGATTTTTCAAAATCAGAGAACACTTAAATAATTATTAGATTCACTCAAGTGACTTAAATCATCACTCAAATGAACGAAATCTTAACGGGCATTTGAGTATTTGCTGATTTTAGCCAAATTAGCAAATACTAACTTGATCATTTCTCTCTAAAACTGCATCCTCTGTTAATAGGTACATCATATACGTTAAACTTGTAGCTTTACTAAGTTCTAACAACCTATGGTTCATCAACCTAATGTAGGTTTCCAAGACCCTTATCATCCGAATAACCATTGAAATGCTTCTGATTATCTTCACAAATGTACAAGCAATTCTTCGATCAGAAAGAAGTACTAGGAGATATTACGTGGAAATTAATAGTTTGTGTCATCTTTGAAAAGTCAAAAGATGAGTACTTAGTAATATTATACTAATAGTTTGATATTTTAAGGAGTCTGAATTTATTTCTAATGAGCAGAAATATCAAGACCTCCTAACGTGTAATTCAATGAATGAAATCTAATTTATAAAAAAAATTTAAAGACG
>JAESVK010065701.1:0-10327 GCA_017140935.1 Hamamelis virginiana
CTTAATACAAAACCTTACTAATTAAAAGACTTTTAGAGAACACTTTGAGATTTCAACTTTTTCAATTCCATTAATAGAAGTAGAAATGCTATATATTTCAATTTTTTAAAAATAAAAAATAAAAAAAACGTATCCCAAATGAATTCAGGCCCCTGTCTTCGTTTATTATAAAAGATAGAATTTGTTAAAAAAGATAGAAGAACTAGATCTTGGCCTTCGGTTGAAGCGTCGTCGACGCATATGATGGTTCCGAATTCAAGAACTGTCGGGCGCTTCTTGATGCCGGTAATGGGGACTGATGTGGCATTGGCACCTGACTCTCAGTCTTGCATGTAAAAGACCATGCATGTTGGTTTGTTTGAATTTTTTGAGGTCTTTTGTTGCTTCAAAGTATGGTGTTATGGCTAGAAGGACTAGGATTACGTACATGAAAAGATTATCTAATCCAACGATTGATTTTTCAAAATTCCTATCCTAATGGTGAGTGAACCTTAAATTAAGGTTAAGGACCGGTCTTTACTTGATGATTTCTGTCCATTTACCAAATTTTAATCATATCATCTTTCCTTAAATTTAAAATAAACTCATTCAACATTTTTTTTTTAAATTAATTAATATTATTTTTTAAAAAAAATTCTACTATTACATCAATCGGTAATAAATATGGACTCTACCCAAAACCTCTTAATTAAGTATATAAGCACAGTGACCTCTCTATACTTTGTCAAATTGATGACTAGTACCTTAATTACAAAATTTGCAAGGTTACTGGGCCTTAATTACCTCAAGGTTTTGTATTATTGGGCCTTGCCTGGGATGTCGGTGACAGGAGCGACGGAGGCGGTCGGGGCCCATGACACATCTTGTAACTTGTATGTATAACAGCATGTTGGTTTCTCTATGAATATGGTTTTATAATGAATAATAAGGGAAGTTTTAGAAGAAATAGTTGAAACTTCAATGATTTGTTTATAGACATATTAGCAATTTATGATAAATAATGCATAAAAAAATAACAAGTCTAACATCATTTTTAATCAAAGAAATAGATGACAAACTAATAGGCTAGAATGGGATAATTTGATACAATTTGTTGTCCCAAAATATACTCTCTCTAAAGGGGGGTGAATATAGTATTGGCAACTAAAAATAGATTTACAAATGGGATTTGTGTGTTTTTGAAAATTCAAAAAGTTTAATAACTAGAATGCAAATTGAATCACAATTCAGCAATTAAAATAGCAAGTATATGAATTGAAATATTGCAAGAGATAGTTAAAAAGATTCAAACACAATGATTTTTACGTGGTTTGGTCTCCGCCTACATCCACGCCTCAAGATCTCCGTCTAGAGGTCTAATCTACTATCGCAATAGCACTCCTTCAAGGTGGAGAAACCTATACAACCAATCACACTTTTGGTGGAGATTAAACTAAACAAATTCTCAAGTTTGAATTTGAATAACAAACTTTAAGCTTCACAAGGGTTATAACCAGGGCCGGCCTTGGGGTTTGGGTGGCCCTAAGCGAGTTCCTAAAATGAGGCCCTTCTACATTTTGACATATAAAAAAAAAAAAAAAATTGTATACCTTAGTTTTTCTTAGGCTAAAACCTACAACCATACTACAACAAGCAATTCACAAAAGGGTTTTCATTTGGCTCACCCAGAACCTCCTATCACTATTCACTAATACACATAAATCAAACAAATATCAAAATACTTAATCGATTAAAATGAATATAATTCAAATATATAGGAAATAAAGAAAAGAAATAAAAATGAGATTGAGGAGAGACAAAGAAATATATAAGATAAAAGAAAAAATGATGATTCTTTATCGAAAAATAAAAATAAAATGAGAAAAGAAATAAAAATGATAGAAATTTTCGATATTTTTATTTTGGCATAACACTAATCTTTTCAGCTAAAAGGGTTAGTAAGTAGGGAAAAAATGATTTCAGAAATCAATTTAGATGGGGAAATAGGCATTACAGTAGTCAGTATAGTGTCATCTATCAAACTAAATATGAAATGTCTTAGTCTGGCATAATCAGAACAGAGTAAAATAGCTTGATCAATTTGAGAAAAGTTCATTGCTCAGAAAAATCAACAAATCAACAATAAGAAAAAAAAAGAAATAAATTATAGAGAAACATGGAAAATGTTATATCACTTGTACCAAGTTTAAATACCAAAATGTCTTGAAACAGGGTAATGTTCCGGAAACTTGAGCTCAGTAATCCCATTCACAGATTCACTACATATATTGCTCTGTAGAAGTCCTCCATTACTTCGATTGTAGCATAATTTGGAACCTTACTCGCAGCATGCTTCGATTTTGCAGTTTTGCCATAGGGCTAGGGAGAGAGAGAGAGAGAGAGAGAGAGAGAGAGAGAGATTTGATTTGGAAATTGGAATGGGTAGATGGAATGGGCGGTTGAGCCCCTTTAGATTGGAGAATTGATGGATGAAAGCCCTTATCAGATGGATTGATGGTGAAACCCCTTGTGGGAGTATAAGGCCTAAAAAAAAAATAAAATTTGGGCCCCTTAAAATTGGAGGCCTCAAGCAAATATTTTAGGTGGCAAAAGCCAAAGACCGGCCCTGGTTATAACCCAACCCTTAGTTCACAAGAGATACAAGATTTGTGTTTGATACAATGAATACTTCAACAAGCTTATTTGCACAAGTACAAGTTTTCAAATGATTAACAAAGATAGCTCAAGAGATTTTCATAAGGAATCTTTGAACAATGAATGCCCTTAACTATGATGGATTGATAGTAATAAATGAGAGTAAGACCTCTATTTATAATGCATTTGGTCTCAAAAGACCGTTGCAATCTTCATGGGTCTGGTTGGTTAAGAGAAGAGCAGTATGGAGCAATTCATGATCAGCTTACTAAAAGAGGAATTAGCTGTTTTGCTTTTGCAGAGGAGTTAGTCGACTAGACCAAAGGAGTTAGTCGACTACTAACTTAAAATTCAAAACAAATAAGTTTCCCGGGCATAATTAGTTGATTGGACCAATATAGTTAGTCGACTAGTTTTATAAAAACTCTTATGAAAATTTTTCGGGTTCTATTAGTCGACTAGAAAGACAAGGTTAGTCGACTAACTTAACTGGTTCACAAAACATGGCTACTGACTTCCAATTAGTCGACTAGAACAAATGATCGATTTAGTCGACTAGTTAACAAGTTAGTCGACTAGATTCAGAATTCTTAAAATCATGACTACTGGATCCTAGTTAGTCGACTATACTAATTGAGTTAGTCGACTAGATATGCTCATAAGCCAATTTTCTAAGTTTCTTTAATCTAAATCGACTTCCAACATGTAAAGTAGTTAACTAAGTGTTCAAAAGTATTTTTGACTTAGTTTAAAAGCATTTTACAAGATTCCAAAGATATGTATGCTAATGCAATATGAATAAAACATTTTGTCTTTGAGCTATATATGCAAGGTTAAATAAATTGAGATGCCTTACATATAGTTCCTAATACATTAGAGATACAACTTGACTTTAAATTGATTTTCATGAGCTTGTTTTCAAGTTGATCTTCATGAGCTTTTGATTGAACATTTGCGCATTAAGTTGCTTGAGATATGTTGATAAATTCCAACAAGATATATCTTTAATTTTAAGGAGACATAACACTTAACCATTTGTTAGTAATAAAAGTAATGTTTGTTGATCATCAAAATGTGGTCAAAGGAATTGACATTAGGGCTAACACAATTAAATAGTTTAAGGGGTATATACATTATTGCAATCGAAACTAGATGGAGCCAACATGAAAACGACCAATAGTTCAGGATGGCAAGGTGTAATTTATCCTAAATTAAAACGAGACTCGCAACTTCTTGAAATGTGGGAAACATATATGATACGGGGAAAAAGTTCTTTGATTGAATAGAAAATTATACATGTGTACAGGCCTGTTTACTATTAAAATAACTGCCCAATAAAATCTGGGCACGTGGCGTTTATTTTTTAATAAGAAACAGTTGCAGCCTTTTAAGCCAATAAGGAAGAGCATACAATGAAATGCTTTGTACTAGATTAATATACCAAAATAACTGCTTGTAACCGCCAGTTTAGTGGTGAGTTGTTAATTCAAAAATCAAATAGCAGTTATTAAATCATGGATTTTAAATAAGAGGCATTCAATCGTTCAAATGGAAGATTAGCAATATTATTGGGCAGCTGGTGTCGATCTATAATTGGTGCGAAGACAGTTAGACAGTTTTTCCTTCAAGCCAATCATATTGAAGCAAAGCTTTCTCACGAAGCAAGATGTGAAGATTTCAATTGGATTATAGGAGCACTTGACACTTGTCAACACCTTATTGGACATGGGTGGAAAGCGGTTACCTCTCAAGTCTATAAATAGAGGAAGGACTCTCCATGCAAATGGTCCACGACCTCACAAGACACACGTCTTTATGCATATCTCTTCTCTATCTCTCCCCACCTCAATGTATCTCTTAACTTAGAATTTCTTTTCTCATCCCATGCTCTCTTTCCCTTCGTCTAAGATCTCTCTCCCTTATCTCTCTATCCTCTTCGTCTAAGATCTCTCTCTCTCTCTTCTATCCTCTTCTGTCTGATTGCTTCGAAGGACTTTAACAGAAGTGTATAATTGCTGTACCAGAAATGGAGGTAATAATATGATTATGTGGTTTCTTTGAAGTATTTTATTTATTGCTTTACTTGTTACATTTCGAGTCATTTACAATTATTTTGCCTTATTTGATTAATTAAAAGTCCTCTTCATTGAGGCGAAGCCGAATTCTCAATTGCCTGATTAATATATTTTGGCTCGAGTAACTTCGAACCAATCTTTTACCTTGAAACGGTGTAAGGTCAACCTTTCTGGCACGCCCCCCACTTCAAACCATACGTGTGCAGTTGCCACTTGGAGATTTCCTAAGCGAACATCTTTTTTGGCACGCCCGGTGGGACGCATTAAGGCAAAATATATATAATCTTCTTACTATGATGACAAGAAGATCTAAACAAACGGAATCTTCAAATCAAGGTGAAACCAGGCCAGAAGATGGCCTTGAAGCCATTCTTGAAGATCAAAATTTATTGCGAAATGAAGAAAACTCGAGGGTTGAAACCAGTGTAGAAAGAGTTAATCTACAGAATTCTGATCCAGAAACTCTGTCGCAGTTAGCAGTACAAGTTTCTGAGATATTTCGGCCAATAGTGGCTGAAATTACTCAACAATTACAACAAACCATTATAAATACTATGAATAAACAATGTACTTCTATAAATGAAGAGATTTATAATGGTTCACAAAAGAAACAACCCGTTGTCTCGAACCTACCAGGAAATTCATTGTTGGGTATTCCCCCTCAAGTGAATTTAGAACCCGGGGGGTCGGTAGGTACAAGACCAATTTATGGCCAAAATGAATATATAAGGCCAAATTATGGTCAAAAAGAAAATATAAGGCCAACAAATGGTTTTAGTGATATAAGTAAATCAAAGGCAGTGATGAATGCTCAACAAAATGAGTTTATATTTCCTACGTTTGTAGATGTTAATAAACCAAGTAGTAGTTCATCTGAAATGAACAAAATGAATAGTAAATTTCATTATGATGAATTTACTAATCAGCCCATAAAGTTTAGTTATAATGATACTCATAAAAATGTTTCACATCATGAAAATTCAAATCAATTTACAAATCCTTTGTATGATAGTACCATTGAACCCGGGGGGTTGATAGGGAAGAGATCTAATGATTATGAAGGAAACAAAGTGAAACAAAGTCAGAACGAAAACTTTAGGGTGATTCAGAATCAAAATGTTGATACAAACATACCTGGAAATCAACCCATTATGGCAACTAGAAATCAACTTCTTGAATTAATTCAAGAAACATATGGACCTTTGAATAGAAATATTCAGGTCCCATTGTATCGAAAGCCATATCCTGATTGGATTGATAGAACATATGAATTCCCACGAGGGTATAAAATCCCTGAATTAGCTCTATTCTCTGGTGAAGGAGAGCAATCAACTATAGAGCATATTGGGAGGTTCACTGGGCAATGTGGTGAAGTTGGAAATAATGATTTTTTGAAACTTCGTTTGTTTTCAAATTCATTAACAGGGAATGCATTTACTTGGTATGTAAATCTCCCACCAGGATCTATTCAAAATTGGGTACAATTAGAAGAAATGTTTCATACTCAGTTCTTTAGAACTGATCCTGAAGTTTCTATGGCTGATTTAGCCAGACTTAGACAAAAACCTGATGAAAAAGCCTCACAATTTATTCATAGGTTTAAAAAGGCAAATAATAGATGCAGAATTAGTTTGCCTGAAAATGAATTTGTGAAGTTAGCTCAGAATGGTTTAGAGTTTGAGTTAAGGAAAAAATTCGATGGAATAGAATTCAGGGATCTTATGGAATTAACCACCAAAGTGTCAAGGTATGAAACTTTGTTAAAAGAAGAATATCAAAGACAAAATTCATCTTTTAAGAGTTATTACTACGACCCAAATTATGAAGTAGATGCCGCTGAAATAATCGGCAAATCACCATTCACTTGTGATGCATTAATAAAAATAGATAGTAAAACAAGTTATCAAGCAAAGAAGAATGCTTCGAATGAAGGTTCGAGGCAATATTCTTTTGATATATCAAAAGTAGATTCTATTTTTGATCATATGTTGAATGGTCAATTCATAAAGTTGCCCAAAGGACATAAAATTCCAAGTTTTGAAGAGGTAGGAAATAAAGAATATTGCAAATGGCATAATTCTTGGAGACATTCGACAAGTAATTGTATTGTATTTAGAAATGTAATACAAGAACAAATTCAAAAAGGGAATTTAAAGTTTCCTGATAAAGGTGATGAATCTATGGGTATTGATAATAACCCATTCCCTTCAATTCAAGAAGTTGAAGTCGAATTCCATGATGTTCATTTCCCAATTAAAAGACATACAGATCAAAAAGAAGAAAGTCATCAAAATGTCTATAATTGGAAAACATTATTGTTTGGAATTGACAAAATTACTTTTATTCGATTCATGTTACAGGAAAGTCGAATTGAAGAAGATACTGAGTCTATTCATTCAGAAGAAAATGAAAGTGAATTTACTCTGGAAGATTCACAGACTGGAATGAAAGAATTACTTGTTGAGATGCACAATGCTGAATTTCCTACTTGGAAGAATAAGAAGAGAATGATTCATAATCCAGAATCTAAGAGCTTGATAATTAGATCAAAAGCAGAAACAGAAACAGAATTACCAATGTTTGAAGATCCTTTAAGGTCAACTGCTTCGAAGCCAGATCAAGAGATCCTCAAACAATTATGTTCTAAATGTGGTGAGGAGTATGTTAAAGCAGCTGAAAAAGATAATTCATATACTGGGAAGGTAGATCATTTTGTGAAGCCATGGGAGAAAGGTAAAGGAAAAGTAAGTTATCCTAAACCTCCATATGTTAATCATCCACATCATAAATTCTCTTATGGACCTTTTTATCCACCTAAGAATTATCAAAAGAATTTTCAGTACTTTAGGCCTGGTTATGTTAACAAACCAAATTTTAATCAACAAAATTTTGGTTCGAAAAACAATAATCAGTTTCATAAACCAAAAGTGCCAAATCCTAACCAGCCTAATTTTAAAGGATGTACTCTAGACCATAGAAAAAATGCAGGTGTTTTTACAGGAGAAAGGCTAACTTCGAGTCAACAAGGAAAGTCAAAGCTAGTTATTCCACCAAAGGTGCCTATCGACAATTGGTATGTTTTAAGACATCCAAAAAACCAAGAGTTGGAATACAAGCCATTTATGTCCAAGACTCAGAAAAGAAGACTGCAACGAAGGTATGCCAAAATGCAAGAGAATATTAACATAAATATTCAGAGAAATGTAGATTCTTCAAAGCCTAATCCAAGGTTCGAAAGGAAAACTATGAAAGATGAAAATGAGAAGCATATGACATTGGTCGATGAGAACAAATTATCCTCGATCATTGAGCAGTGCAGAGAAGCAATGGAAATTGATGAAGAAAGTCCAAACAATGTTCAAACGGATGCTTCAAAGGAAATCAATTTTCCTGAAGATCAAGAATTTGATCTGATGATAGAGGAAGCAAATGTTAATATGGCCTTTACTTTACCAACATCTTTCGAAGCAAAACCAGGGCAAAGCGATTGTATTGATGGAGATGTTGAAGACACTCAAGATTTCTGTCCTGAGATCGTGGAATCTGAAGTTGAGCTTCAAGCCAATGGTAAAGTTTACAAATTTGTAAAACCAACTTCTCAGATGACTAAACATCTAAAACCCCTATATGTAAAGGCATATATTAATGGTTGTCCACTAAACAGAATTTTAGTAGATAATGGAGCAGCCGTTAATATAATGCCTATTACTACTTTGAAAAAACTCAACTTAGAAGAAAATAAGTTGCTCCCAACAGAAGTTGTAATTTCTGGATTTGCGGGAAGTAAAAAGAAAGCAAAGGGGATATTGCCTGTTGAATTAACTGTTGGTTCGAAGGCTACAATGACTGCATTTTTTGTTGTTGAAGGAAATTCAAATTATAATGCATTATTAGGTAGAGATTGGATACATGCTAATAAATGTATTCCATCTTCAATGCATCAGCAACTGATTCTTTTAAATGAAAATGCAGAATTTGAGATGGTGGAAGCTGATCGAAAACCATTCAATGTAGCTTCAAATGTAATGGAAGCCAGGCTTTATGAAGAGCCCATTGGTCCGGTTGATCTAAGTAAAATTCCTGCAGTTAACGAAGACAAAATTTGGGAAGATGCACTTTGTCAATTCGTAGGACCAGCAAGTGGTCCGGATAATATGAATGATGAATCGAATGTCTAATTTCTCTAAGAAATTAGAAACTGAGGCTGTTCATACGGCCTTAGAAAAAGTGGCTGTACAAGCCATTCATTCGAAGCTTTTGGATGAAGAATTTATTCATGCAGGATGGAATGAAGGTATTCTGGAAGATGAACATGAGCAGTCAAAGGTTGTATTTGATAATGATGTTTCTCTAGTTTCTGAACAATCTTTAAATTTAAAGTTGCAAAATGTTGATACTTTAGTAGAAGTTAATTTAGGTAGTGTTTCTAGTTCAAAGACTGTTTTTATTAGTAATTTCTTAGATGATTCAGCTAAAGAGAAGCTTATATCTGTGTTGAGAGAATACAAAGATTGCTTTGCATGGGACTACCATGAAATGCCTGGTTTAGACAGATCTTTGGTTGAGCACAAGTTGCCAATAAAAGAAGGCTTCAAACCATTCAAGCAGGAATCTCGAAGACTTGCTCCGAAGGTCATTCCAAAGATTAAAGAAGAAATTGAAAGATTGTTGAAAGCAGGTTTTATCCGAACAGCCAGGTATGTTGAATGAGTTTCTAATATAGTTCCTGTGATTAAAAAGAATGGTAAATTAAGAGTTTGTATTGATTTTAGAAATCTTAATTTAGCCACTCCAAAGGATGAATATCCGATGCCTATTGTGGATTTGTTGATAGATGAAGTAGCTGGACATCAAATAATGTCATTTATGGATGGACATTCAGGATATAATCAAATATATATTGCTGAAGAAGATGTCCATAAAACTGCATTCCGATGTCCTGGCAGTATTGGTACTTTTGAATGGATCGTAATGCCTTTTGGTTTGAAGAATGCAGGAGCTACTTATCAAAGAGCTATGAATGCTATTTTTCATGATATGATAGGTGATTTTCTAGAATGCTATATTGATGATATAGCCATTAAATCAAACAATATAGAAAATCATCTAGAATATTTGGAAAAGGTATTTAAAAGAATGAGACTTTATAAGTTGAAGATGAATCCACAAAAATGTGCCTTTGGTGTTAGTGCTGGGAATTTCCTAGGCTATTTAGTGCACAAAAAAGGCATTGAAGTAGACTCAAATAAAGCAAGAGCGATTATTAATGCAAAGCCTCCCTCTAATAAAAAAGAGTTGCAAAGGTTTTTAGGACAATTAAATTTCCTTCGAAGGTTCATTTCAAATGCTGCAGGAAAAACCAGAGTGTTCTCTTCACTATTGAAGCTGCGAAATGAAGATGAATACAACTGGAATGAAGAACATCAGAAGGCATTCGAAGCAATCAAGACTTATCTGATTAATCCACCTATTTTGATGCCACCAAGGTTGGATAAACCTTTGAAGTTATATATTTCAGCAGCCGAAGAATCTATTGGCTATCTTTTGGCTCAAGATAATAATGAATTCAGAGAACAAGCCATTTATTACTTGAGTAGGGCATTGAATTGTATTGAATG
>JAESVK010065702.1:0-10426 GCA_017140935.1 Hamamelis virginiana
TTGTGTTGTGTTAACCCTAGCACCCAATTTTGAGCCTAAACATTTACATTTCATTCAAAGCCTAGGAAGCCTCACGGTGCGTCTAGTCTCGAGTAGTGGGGTATTGTTGTCGACGGTCCATTCACTCTCATTACCATTTCAGTCTGCTCCATCCCCATTTCTGTGCTTTAAAAAAAAATGTTGAGAAAGGTCCAATAAGCTCGAGGACCTTTCACCTATTGATAGATGGTTTGACCGCTATCGATAAGTCAGTTATCAATAGCGGTCATCTACCTATCGATAGAGAAGTCCGGAATTTCAAAAAAAAAAAAAAACGTTCGCTGCTGGGACCCTTCCCATTCCCGCGCGAAAACAGTTCCTCTCCTCCATAACCGCCATGACTCTTCAGAACTGCCTCTTCACTTCCCCGGACTGAAGGCTACAAATACCCCATCTGCATCATAGGTTGGTATATCTTGTGTGCTGAGTTCTTATTTTGGGCTGCTGTTAGACTTTTCTAGGGGTGGTTGTTTTTGTTTTTCTACTGTGGGTGTTGTGAGTTGGATGATCGTTGAAGTAGTTTGGTTGTGTCGTGGAGTTCTGGGTTGTGTATTCTCCTATCTGCAAGTATGAGTCGTCCCCACCGTTCCACTGCTGCGTACACTGGACAGGGCAGGAGGTCTGCCGTTGTTGACTCAGGATCTGATTCCAGTGACTATTCCATACCACCTCCTGCGCCTGCACTCCGTCGGTGTGGCTCATCATCCCGTGCTCCTCGTCTTGTCGAGGAGGACTTTCTTATGGAAGATGAGGAGGAGTATGCTCAAGTGGGCGAAGAAACTGGGGAAGGTCCTCGGCGTAATTTAGAGAGCTTCAACGCTCAAACTGGCCGTAGAGTACCAATCTCCAGCCAAGCCAGCCAGAGAGACGCATTTGAAACTGCAATAAGGCGGCGTAATTTCAACGTGGAGAGGTATGTTGACCAAGCCCACATCGACCTTGATCACGCTCTCGTTAAACTCCTGAAGGTGCGAAAACTGAACATGTGGACGGTGAAGGGCGGAGGATACAAGCCTTCGTTTGTGCGTAATTTTTATTTGACCGTCCAGTTCCGTGATGACCAGCCAGAGATCTTGGAAGGCACTGTTTTGGGTCAGTCGGTCTGATTCAACGTGAATGAAATTGCTCAGTATCTTCGCTGCCAGGGCCCTATCACAGATGAGTTTTTAGCATCCCACCTTCATTTTTCAGAGAAGACTCTCCCTGAATGTGCAGCAATTGCATGTGTCGAGCCCGAGCTCGTTCTTCAGAATTTTACCTCAGAGAATATGCATGCTCTCTATTCAGTGACGAACAAGCTCCTGTACTCTAATTTGCGAGCGCGAGGAAGTGACTGATATTCCACTGGAGACAGTGCATCTTTTGCTGGAGTTCATGGCTGATGGGCCAATGGACATTCCACTGCTTATCTTCAACGAGATCTGAGCGTACATTTCGTCTGTCCGGAAGAGTAACATGTCGTTCCCGTAAATGATTACCTATTTTGTGATGCGGGCGGGAGTTGATTAAGAGGAGCAGCTACTGTGGGGTGAGGGCCCAATTACTCGGAGCATGGCAGCGAGTTAGGCTGCCCGGAGATTGCGCGTCGCCCCTGTTGCCCCATCTCAGCTTCAAGAGCCTAGGCCAGTCCCCCAGCACATTCCTGCCGCTGCTGTACCACTTATGAGTGAGAGAGAGTTCCTGCGGCAGATTTGGCTGGAGCAGCGAACCTTGATTGAGACGCAGCAAACGTTAGTCGTGGGACAGCAGGCTATGGGTGAGACGCTGAGGTTGCACTCCCGACAGATGAGAGCTCTTTGGAGGAGCCAGCATGGAGAGATCTTATCGGATGCGGAGTTAGCTTTATTTGCGCAGTCTCCACCCCATGCGGCAGACGGTGCTCAAGGCAGCGATGACCCTACAGGGATGTGATGGCAGTGTGGATTGTGTTGGGATGTGATTTTCTGGTTATTGTTTTCATTTTTAAGTCTTGTTGGATATTTCGTTATGTTGGTTTATGGTGGTTGTGTTGTTGGATTTTATTCTAATTTGTGGTGTGTTAATTGTCTTTAGGTTGTTTTAGGATAGTCGAGAATGGTTTGGGTAGTTACCTCAACCATTTATGTTAACCATTCTCGTGTTGGTGTTTCCTTTTCCTTCAGTGTAGCCGTGGTACTATTTTATGCTAATTAAGTCCTTTCTGATTTCGTTAAGTTTTGGTGTTCTCTGTTGATCAACATTGTTGTGTATGCTTGAATTTTGTTATCACTGTGATTGCACTTGTGAGCATTTCACTCATCTAATCTCGCCATCTTTGTGCTTAAGCGTATGAGAATGCTTGCATGTGTTCTTATGTTTGTCACGGGCAGAACTAATAACCTACATCTTATGTGTTACTTTTATTGCGAGCGATGATCTTGTGAGAATTTTGAAATCAAAACCCGTCAATTGGATGAACTTTAGCTTAATTTAACTGAGACATTAATTTATCGAAGCTCCATTACTCACGCACGTTCAGAGACGTTATTCTAGTTGATTAAGAGACTTTTTGCAATAGTGATGTTACTGTGGTGCCATGCATGTATAACCTGTCAACTTATATATATATTTCATGTTGCATGCTAGGCTGTAGTTTATGATTTTATGTTTCGTTTGGTAGTTTTAATCTCCCATTATTTTCTCCCTATTGGGTTGCTTCATTTTGAAGTGTAGCTAGGGACTATAACCCTCCAAGTTGTGGGTTGTGATTGCTCGCAATCATAGGCTCTAAATTGGTAGTTGATATGCCTAAATGCACGGTAATAGTGAAGTAATTCAATAGGTTTTGCGTAGATAGTTCATTAATGTTATTTTATTTGTATTGTAGGTTTTTGGCCTTTTGAAGCCCAATTTATGTCTTCCGATGAAGCGTGGTTCGCAATCGAAGGTTTGGACAACGTTGAGGGAGCATCAAGCATCATTTTGAGGCTGTTTGGAGGAATTGTAGGTCAGCTATCGATAGGCAACTAAGGGTATCGATAGATAGCAGTCCCTGTAATCCAAATTTCGAATTCATGCATCATCTATTGTTAAGCGGATTTATATATCGATAGATGTGGGCTTCTGTTTTCTCAAATATTTGGAATCAAAAGATGATCTATCGATAGGGAATTCATGTATCGATAGTTGCAAGCCTCTGGCCTCCCAATTCCGGCAGCAAAATCAGCATCTATCGATAGCTGTTTCCATAGATATCGATAGGTGTCAACTTCTGTTCTCTGGCGATTCATCCTTTCGAGTTCTCTATCAATAGGCGTTCTTACGCTATCGATAGATATTCATGCTTCGAGCTTGGTGATTTCTCTTTTCTGCATTCTCTATCGATAGGTGCTTTGCACGCTATCGATAGATACCTGTCTGATCCGAATTTTATGCTAAGTAATTTTGTAATTATTGAGTGATTGAGGGGTTGTTTGGTCCTTTCATCCCTTGTCTTTTTGGGTAGTATTTAAAGCAGCTTTTATGTGAGTGGGACAAGTCTTGACTTTTGTTTTTAGCTCATAAAGTTCTCTCTTGTTTTCTTGTGCTTTCTTGGCATTTTCTTGGAAACCAAACACTACTAAATCTACTCTAAAAGGCCTACGATCGAACTATGACGTGGAGGAGCATTCAAGCATTGCCGATCTACTGCATGGCCGGCTAGGTTACTTGGTGATGGGGTTTGGAGAGGATTTTGGGTGAGGTTTTTAGTCACCATTTTGTAATCAATGTTATTAAATATTGGGATAGATTTGTATTTGGGGACTTTTGTACTTAAACCGCTTTTATCTTGAAATGTATTAGTTTTCTATGATTGCTTTTACATTCAAATACAAATGGTATTTACTTGAATGAATGATTGAGTTAATGATGATTTGATTGTTAGCATAGGTTATGCATTATTGTTAAGTTTTGATAGTCTATGGCTTCTGATTAATCATTATACACTTGATCATTCATATCTTTTAGGATAACCTAATCTTGTAGTTTAGGTTTCCATTATCCCATATTTTAATAGCATTTCATATTACAAATGGTGATTACTTTCTTGCCCTAATCCGAACCAACCCCGTTACCTTTCTCCATTTTATCTTACCTTTTAATCTAGTTTAGTGTGTTCTTAATTTCTAATTAGGAACTTAATCAACCAATCAATCAATCAACTTTGAAATCACCCTCACTAGTTTAGCTTCTTATAAACTCCTAACTTGATTCAACAAGAGTTCTCTGTGGACGACCCGCACTCCCCTTGATTCATCGAATTGAGGTTAAACTTTAGCTCGAGTGTGGTATTATAAATCTTTTAAATCTTGGCGCGAGGCGAGGAATTAACCTCCCTCGCCGTGGCGCGACCAGAGCCCTTATCTTCCTTGGTTTTTAACTACAGTAATGCCACCTCTACATGGGGTGTGTATCTTAGGGCTGAGAACAAACCCACTGTCTCTCCCAATATTTCTCATCAAGAACACTATGTCTTTCTTTTGATGTGGTTGTGTAGATTTGTCCTATGTGTTTCCGCTGGTCAAATGACTCAAGAACATTATAAGTTAGCCCTCGCACTGGCCTCAGGTCGTAGGCTTGCCTTGGCTCCTTTTGTTCTTTCTCACTTGTATAGAGGTTTTTTTCATTTGTCCAGGGACTCTTTTTGCATCACTGGGGGTCCCTTTTGGTTGCTTCAGCTCTGGTTTTTCGAATACTTCCCTGATTTCCATAGGGTTCATATTCCTGCTGAGACCTCCGCTACTTATGGTTTCAAATGGACTAGGGTTAATTCTGAACTCAGGTCTTTTCCTTCCTATTTGTCTTTCTTTTGGAATTTGGACTATAATAGGGTTGATTCTCTCTTTTTCCCTTTTTCTGATAGATTATATGGACCCCATTGGTTTACTCTTCCATTCCCTTTTCAAGGCCATGACCTTCTCGTCTATAAGCAAATATGGTCTTCCTATCTCATCTTCCGTGACCTTCACTTTGGAGGTAATTTCGATCCCATAAACAAAAAGGTTGGGGTTGAGTTTTACGCTCCGAATCTTCTGAGCCGTCAATTCGGCTTTACCCAAGACCTTCCATCTCCTCCTTTGTTTTACTTTAACAATTTTCCTCCCCATCTAAGAAAAACATTCTCAAACAGTGAAGAGATTACCAGCATTGATCAAATTTATTCAGACAATCAGAAATTCTTGTCCACCATTATTCTTCCGAACAATCCATCTTCTTCTGTGGCCTTTATGGTCTGGTGGATAGAATGTTATGCCCGAATCTCTTCTTACAATCTTTAGTTCTTAATCACTCAATTGTCGGCAATCAAGACTGTTCCCCTCGATGTTGCTCCCTTGGATGTAAGACCTCCAGTTCATGGCCATGCTAAAGTATCAAAACCTCAAGCTTCCCAAAAAACTGGTAAGTCTTTGGTTAATTCAGAAAATCCCTTTTGCTCATAATCCCTATACTATATACTAACTTTCTTTGAACAGATCCTCCTCTATCTGTAGACCTCCAAAAGAGAAAGAAGACTTCTACTGACAAATAAGTTGGAGCTTGAAGGTCTTCTGGCAAAATTGAAATCGGTGGTGAAGATTTCTCAGCAAAGTAATCCTACTCATGAAGTTTCAGATGAAGAGATAGGTGAAAAAGCCTCTGAAGATGTCCATAACCCTCCTCTTTCTTTGAAAAGGCCAAAAACTTCCATGAGTTCTGCACCTGTTGAGAATGTTTCCCCTTCTACCATCCCTGACTCTACAACCATCATTCTGTCTTACATACCTGATGACCTGGAAGCATGGTCTACTTCTTTGAATTCTGCCTCTGGTACTTCTAAACGTCCAGCTCCTGTTACTTCTAGTATTCCTTCTATGGAAATCCCTATTGATATGCAAGTTTCAAAATTCAAAACCCAATTCCTTGAAGTTTATCGAACTCCTTTGATGAATATCTATTCTGAAATGGCTCGTGACCTTCTCCAAAACTTCAATTTCTTGAAAAGTGTTCCATCTCTTTCTTCTTACATGGAAACTCTGCGGTCATATTGCCCAACTTCTATATTATGTGAATGAATTTAATGTCAACTATACTGAAAGGGCAAACTGTGAAGGCCTTTTGAAGCATCATCAGTCTCAAAAAGCTACTATTGACAAGATCTTGGTGAAGTGAAAACATCCAAATCCGTTCGAGACATTGAACAGAATAAACTATCCAAACTTCAAACTGATGCAGAGAATCTTCGCAAACAAATCTCAGAGCTGCAAATAGCCCTTGCACAAAAAGAAAATGACATTTCCACACAGCTGACAATAGTTCAACAAGCTCAGAAAGCAATTGCTGATGGTTGGAAGAATGTTGAGAGGCTCGGTACTGAGTATAAGTCTTCTGCAGCAAATGTCTTGGTCTGGGAGAATAAAGCAAGGTTGGCAAAGGACAAAGAATTAGAGCTGATGCACATATGGAGTAGGATCCCTAAAATCCATTTCCCCGAATAGGCTGTTTGAAACAAAGTATTTGATGGTTTTGAACAATTCTCATTTCTTCTTCCCTTTCTTTTACTTTCTGCACCTTAACAATTATCTTGAACTGTTCTATGCTTTTGAAAGGTCTTAAATGGCCTTAATCCTATGTTATGGTTATGGATTTTGATTCTGAACGGTCTCCCATAGGGTAAGATAATACTTTTTAAGAAACCGTCCATTAGTAAACTTTATGACATTCCTAGTAGACAATTCTTGGATAGAATATGCCCCACCAGGAATCACTTCAACACTTTAAATGGTCCTTCCCAATTTGGGGACCACTTTCCTAATCTACGATCTTTAGTCCCTAAATGTAAAACCACGCCTTCCATACTATGTCATCAACTGAAAAGGCCTTAAATTTGACCTTTTTATTATAGGCCTATACTATTTTCTTTTTTTGAACCTCTATGGAGTTTAAGGCCTATGAACCAGCCACCATGGATTTAGGGAGGCATTTTCAATTAAATCATCGTGGATTGTGGATTACTCATTATCCATATGGATTTATCCTTCTCTATTGTCCACTCAAGATTGGGTTTTGAAAAAGGATGAAAGTTTATGAAAAACTGGGAGTCGCCACCTTATTTTTAAGGAATAAGGAAACCATAACAAGAGTTTTATTTTCAATAAAACATTGACTTCATATTTTAAGGAAAAGCAAGTCTTTGAACCAAAGTAGGATTCGGGGGCTAGGTTATGAAGTGGGAAGGTTCCAAGGGACTCCTTGTAGGCACCCACCTCACCCTAATTAAAGGTCTCCTAATTAAGTTTGGGCTTTATCAAAATCTTATCACAACAATGCTATTTATATAATCAACCACAAAATATGAATAATAATATATAATAATAATAATAAATAATAAAAAAGTAAACAAAACCTAAAGACCTTAGGAGACACACAGTCAACCTAAGATTGGACTTGCGCCCTATTGACTGCTTACGTACCTTACCAGTTTCCTGATAAGAATCAAAGTCCACGTAGTTCGATTACCTAGGATTCTCCTATTGTAATGAACTACACTATCAGAGGCATTCTGCCTTATCTAGGACTCTATCTTCGAGAGTTTGTTTTAGTTTAAAATACTTCATCTTTCAAAATGAGAGTTTCAACCCGAAACAAATTCTTAAATTCCAATTTCATTGGGAAACTCTCTCGAAAATAAACTCCTAAACGAGCCAGAATCCCTAATTTGATGTAGTTCTTACAACAAAGGGGAATCCTAAGTGAAGCCAAGTGGCTCCCCTAACGAAAAGAGTCCCTAACTACATCATAAGTTAATCTAAACCCCTAAAATACTAACATGCATATTGCTGGAATTTAAATAAAATAAATAAAAATGTAACAAAATCAATTCTAAACAATGCATGAGAATGAACCTAAATGCAATCTAATCAGACTATGTGAACTTAAACATATTTCTAAGTTAAATTTGGTCCTAAAAATGATTTTTAACTTACTTTAAAGATACTTTCAATTCATGGATAGATTTGAATGTGTCTTTAAAAGTAAATTAAAAATCATGAAAATAATAAATAAAAAGGTGTAAATGATCTAGCATGCAACCTATTATGATATGTTAAGACTACCATAAGTAAAACTATACAAAAAATGACTTAAGAATGGTAATTAAGTCACATTAAGTAGATATTCAAACCTGGACAGATTTGAATATCCACTTTAAGTGGCTTCAAGACCATTATTAACTCACCAAAATATCAAACATAAATACTAACATGCATGCTAAAACAATGGATTAAAACCCTCTATGTGAAACTACTCAAAACAACCAGATACCATGCTTATAACTATTCAATTTAACAGAAGGGAATAAGCTTACCTCCGCATGCTCCCTCGAACACAAGTCATATAACACTCCAAGCATTAAGCATGGTCAAGGGGAATGATATAATCAAGCACAAAACTATCCTAACACATACTTAAGACTCATATTCATCCTATCATACCAAAAGACTCAAGTTTTACCTAAACATGCATTCATATATAAAACATAAAATAATATGCATAAAACCAACTCCTAACATGCATTCTAAACATAAAAATCCTAAACATGCTCCTAATAATCAAACCATGGCTAACATGCTCACAAGATATCCAAAGACTTAAGCTAGATGTTAAATACTACCTAAACACTTTAAGCATGCGAAATAGAAAATAAAACTTACTCTAAACATGCTAAACATTGCATGAACATTAAGACATTCAACCCTAACTTAACATACATGATTAAGGCCTACATTCTCAACCTAAATAATGCATAAAAAAAGTAAAGGAATGAAAGCCTACATTCTGCAATATGCAAAACTACCTAGAAAAATCTAATTCCTAACTATGTTATACGAGACTCAATTCTAAGCACAATAATGTGTTTAAACTAACCTTTAACCTTCTTCTTCAAGCTCCAAGCTCTCTTCTTCAAGCTCCAATGGCCTCCAAATTCGTAGCTAAGGTCCTTGGTGGCTCGTTCAAGTGCTAATGTCTCTCATCTAAAAAATCCAGCCTCTTAAACTGATTTATAAGTGGTATATTTATATAAGAGGCTTCAATTTTGATCAATGGCTATCATTAAAACCCTAGGGAGTGATCCAAGGGTCATCATTGAGTCTTCCAAGTCCCCAAGGTAGAGTTAAACCCTCCCCAAAGGGTTTGGAAGAGTCTCAGGCGGCCAAAACTCTTCAAAACTCGAAAATGGGTAAAATTAGGCAAAAGGCTTGGGTGACCATCCAACCTAGGACGGCTAACCGTCCCCTAGGGAAGGCCAACCATCCGGGGAGGGATGGTCAGTCGAGCTTCAGCCCAATTTTAACCCATTTTGGGCCTCTCTCGACCCGTTTCGGCTGTTTTCGGCTTTTCGAGCCCGTTTCAAGTCCAAATTCGATGATTCAAGCGCCAAAATGATCGTGATTCGATTCTCTATGTTTTGAGAAGTGTTTGAAGTGAAAATGCATTGACCTCCGTCAAAGGTTTTAGGAGAAAGTCGATCGATTAGCTATTTTAGGCTATTAAGCCCATTTAGGGTTTTTGAAATCTGCTAACCGGTTGCTCTCGAGATCGTTTCTACTTCTCAAAACAAGTTTTGAAAGACATTTAAGAAAGTGTTTTAGTGATTTTGAAGGCTTTGATTTGATGAAAAGATCGAATCCCGGTCATTCCAGGTTGAAACCCCAATCTGAGTTTGAAAGGGCCCTTTGGACCTTAAGAGCCAATCATAAGCCCAAAGGCTTTATGGACCTTACCACTGATCAACTTAGCTACTAAACACACCTTAAATATCCATGCCAAAGCCTTGAGACCACCCGGGACAAGATCGACAGTCATTCAGAGCTTTTGTGATCCAAAGGTCATTGCTGCCCTTCAAGTCACAAAAGGCCTTATTTTCTATCAAGCCTAACTCAGAATACCATGAAATTTAATAGGGACATTCCTAGAATCTCTCAAAACTAAATGCAAAAGAAACCGACTTAATCTGACCTAAAAACCTACATGCGATAATGACCTCTATCTAACTTCTCACAAGCGTAAAACTGGCAATTTAGGGTTTTAACACCCTATTTCACCTCAAATCACAGGCAACCATTAATGACCCTTTCCATGGTAAAAAATGGATGTCTATAGAAGCCCCTCATTGATGTTCATGGCTTCGCCAGTGAATATCAACGAAACAAAATGACATCCCATTTCTGCCACGGCAGAAGATGAATAATCAAACCAAATACTTACAAACACTGATCAAATCATTATCCTTGAATGTCCTACACACACTTCCGAAAGATTTTGGGGGACCACAGTCTTCTTGGAAATCACACACACATTTCCAATCATCTTATCTTAAGAGGAAATCTCACACATATTTCCAATTTATCAT
>JAESVK010065702.1:11543-37646 GCA_017140935.1 Hamamelis virginiana
TTTGCCATATGTCAAATATGGACTTCACTTAACAAAATTCTTATTCTGAATGCCATATGTCAGATATGGGCTTTGCCATATGTCAGATATGGGCTTTGCCATATGTCAGATATAGGCTTTGCCTACACGCTCATCATTTCCAAATCATCATTCTTCTGCAAATATCACCGATATTATCAACGAGAATTACTTCGAATTGATCTTCACCCATTGAAGCCACCAAATCACTCTCTCTAAGCTTGCTCTACACATCGATAGACATAGGATTCCTCTCCTCGGCTCTCGCACTTAGGATTCATACCATTTTTTTAAATCTCTACAACTTCATCAAATCCTCAAATCCATGACTAAGATATTCACTCTTAACCTCTCTAACCAATACAAGACTTTTCTTAACAATGAAGCTAACTCAAAGGTATTGTTGTAGCTCCGAGCTCATCTTTCTTCCCTCATTCTCATCTAGAGACCAACTCGCATTCCTATCTTCTATCCCCCAAATTCTATGGCACGCTCAAAAACTACTCTATGAATGTTGGTTGATCATTTCTTTTCTTGAGTGCTCAAATTTTTCATTTTACAAACTTAAAGTGGTGGCCACCAAGTGTTTGATAAAATTCCCAAGAAAACAAAACTTTGATTTTTTTTTTTTTAAATCTAATTTCTCATGTCATGATTCAAATAAGTTTCACACATTATCTGAATGATTTGGATGTACCACGACAAGTTTTCAAAATACATTTCAAATGTTTGCACACTATATGTTTTACAATATTCCCAAAAAAGGATTATCCAAAAGTAAATCTTCATGTCATGATTCCATTGACCTTGAAAATTTTCTAAAATAATTTCATCATATCATGACAAGTTTTCAAAACTTATTTCAAATGTGTGCATATCAGATGTTTGACAAAAATCTCAAGAAAGTAATGCTTAATGTTTTTTCAAAAAACACTATTCTTTCTAGTGATATTTCCATGCTACTAAGAAAGTTTTATTTAAAAAAAAAAATCCATTTTAACTAAGCATACCTTCAAGGTTTTTGATAAAATATTTCCAAAGTTCATTTCCTTGGGATTTTCTTTCCAATTACATTCCTTACGACAAAGGGATTCAAAATCATCAATAGTGCTAAGTTATTATAAACTTTCAAGGCATTAATTTCATATGTCAATAATTCCATCCTTTGAAAGTTATTCTAATTTATCAATATAAATTCTTTTTATAATCAACTAACACTCATATTGCAGCCTTACTTCAACACAAGGATGTCTATGACAAGGAAGACTAACCTCGACACTAGGGTCCCTATGACAAGGAAGCCTAACCTCGACACTAGGTTACTTATGGCAAGGAAGCCCAAGTTAAGAACTTTCTAATGCAGATACTGTAAAAGTACCTTTGAAGAGAGGGAGACTGACACAAGTAGTTCACATATATCACTCATTTTCAAAAACAACCAAGATGGTTTTCAAAAGCATTTTTTGAGAAAAGTTTATAAAAACTGAAGTATGAAGATTATGTTTAAGCATTTCGGCTTGAATCATTTGATCACAAAGTGGGACAAAAGATTAGTTCACATATATCACTCATTATCATTAGCACTTTCATCTCGAGATCAACCCGAAATACACCCTGCATGTCTCATCAAGAATTTTTATGGTTCATTAAATCTCTTCATTTTCTCCATGAAGACTTTCATTCTGGATGGTCAAATAAGCTGGCTTAAGTATCTTCTCTTCTCCTTTGATCAACTGGACGGGGTTGTCAAAATGGATAAGTATTCAACAAAGGGACAACAGGGATTACGAGATTTAAAGAAGAACAACTGGATGGGGGTTCTCTTCTCCTTTGATATCAAATGATTTCACCAATTCCACCAAATATCACTAGATTACGAGATTTAAAGAAGAACAAAACATTAGGGACATAAAAATCCTCACATAGGTAAAACTTTTCAAACAAGTAATACCTAAAAGAAAGCTACACAAGAAGTTTTAGGAAGTGACAAACCTCCCAAAATGGCAAGAAACAAAGAAGAATCAAGATGTTAATGGCATATCCATAAACTTCAAGATATTAATTGCCTTTATGAAATAAATGTCTTCAATTTATTTAGTTTCAAACTAATTGCCTATGATAAATTAATTTTGAACTCAACACTTAATGTTTTCACAAGAATTGGACCGCACCCAATGTAACTTTATGGCTACCTACGTATCTCCACTTTGATGTCTATTTTGAAGAAACTGTGACAAGTTGTTTGATGTTTGTGGAGAATAAGGTCCTCGTAGTTCATAACACTTTCCTTTCTTTGCTTGCTCTAATTTTTGCCTTAGCAGCCCTTTCAGGTTTTCTACTTAGCGAGCTTGATTTTTATTTGAATGCCCTAACTTTTGCCTAGGTAGCCTTTTCGGGTTTTCTACCTAGCGGGCTTGATTTTTTTTTCTTGAATGCCCTAACTTTTACCTAGGCAGCCCTTTTAGGTTTTCTACCTAGCGAGCTTTTCATTTTTTTCTTCTTTTTTTTTTCTTTCTAAATTGGTGAGATGAGCAAACTTAATTCCCTTTTAAATCTAAAGACAAACAACCCCACTCGATTGCACTTGATTAATGATGCACAATCCTCACATCTTGGTTCGAATTCTCTTCTTGGGACTAAATCTTCTTCTTTTTCTAAGCCCCGGTGTACCATTTTTTTTAGTTGCTTCAAATGCCAATCATTTCTACTTTTTTTTTTCGAAAGCCCCATTCTTTGGGAGGAGCCCCACCATTGAATCTTCATCGCATGATCTAATTTTTTCTATCAAAACCTTTTCCAAATCGTCGCGTTCTTTCCCAAGTATGAGTATACTATGGGTTGATTCAATTTGGGAAGAATCAAGCCCTAGTTACTAATTTATCCTATTTCATCTCTTCAGCTTCATCTTTCTTGATTTTTTCTTGATCTATCTTCAGAATGAATGAAAGGTAGTCACACCACAACGAGGCCATCGCAGGATATATTGTCTTTAAACTTAAAAGTTTCTCAAGTTTGCTTTAAACATGACGCCCGATTGATTCCTTTTTTTTGTGAGAAAATTATTGGCACAATCTTAATTATCTTAGACAAGTCATTTGTCCCTAAATCAATTGATTCCAATTAATTCATATAGGTTGATTGTCCTATATTCCCTTGCTCAATGAGCTCCAGAGAGACATTTTTCTTAAAATTTACATCCTTGCTATAAACATCCACAGATGAAGACAATGCAAAGAAGATGCAAAAGAGAATTTTTTTTTTTTTTAACTCAAAGGGAAATGACAAAACAAAGAAATCCTAAACAACGGATCACCCTAGTCCCACAAGCGGGCTAGAGAAACATTTATTATTAAAAATGAAAACTGAAATCCTACACTACTCAAAGAAAGCACAAACAAAATCTTATAAGTTACTACTCGGCAGAAACAACTCTTCATCTTTCATGGGCTTTTACTAAAGTTCTCCGTTAAGGGATCCATTGAAAAGAGGTGCGGTGGTGGGCTCAAGCTAACTGATTGGAGAAATTGGATGGTGAGACAACTTTGCGGTCAATCAGATCTTGGATTTTATGGCGAAGGCGGTAGCACTGGTTGGTCAAATGGCCCAGGTATTGATGAAAATTGCAGTACTCATCTCCATTGAAAGATTTGGGTATGGACTTAGGGAGAGGTCTTGGTTCGAGGGGTTGCAAAAGGTTTTGATCTTTCAATATCTCGAGGACTTGATCTAAGGGCTTGCAAAGTTCGGCAAACTGACGAGGTGGATGTGAAGGCGATGTAGGTGGGATAATGGTATTGACTTCATCACTTAACCTTTCATCGAAAGTGGTTCGCTGTCTTTTACAAGGTTGTTTAACATTGATAGCTCCTTTAACAAGGGCGTCTTCGGACTTGGGTTCCAGCCCCAACAAGAGCTTTAAAATTAGGGAAGTACTGTGCGAACATATACTTTGTGGTAGGTAAGTAATAAGCTCTCGAGTACCATCTGGATTTGTTCTTCATCGGCTGGTAACATAACCAAGAAGAGGGTTACTCTAAATATGGATGGATGGTCATGCTAGCACTAGTAACCAAATACTCCAAAAAGAGGAGAGCTTATAAAAATAAAGAGAGGGAACCCTAGTAAAAAAGGTGCATCACTCTACCTAGAGCTCTCTCTCTCTCTAGCCGTCTCTCTCTCCCTCTCCAAGCTTGGTTTTTCTCAACGGTTGTGAATGACAAGGAGGTTTGAGAAGTTTTACGCTTGTGTGGATACCGTTGGAGGTTTCATAACTTTGAAACTTGCAAAGGAAAGCTACATAAAGATTACAAGTAAGTATGTTTAATAGTTTTAAATATATTTGTTATTGTATGCATAAACTCACATCCCTCTGCTTGTATCGAATCTTCGATTGAATGTGATCAAGGATTCAAAAGAAAAATTTTTGTTTTCTACTTCCACTGCGAATCCTACCATGTGTTGTTTTTTATCGCATTCTTTCACAGAGATCTTCCTCGATGAATAGAGCACATAAAAGTCAAACTTGCTGCTCGACTCTGCTAACAATCCGACATCCGGGTCTCCTGCTAGATACCTCTTCTTCAACTGGGAAAATCCATTTCTATGAGCATTCTTGGGAGTTTCAAGTTGTGGAAGTTCTTCAGTCTGATACAATTCCCCATAATCAAGTAGATCTTGAACCAATTTCCCTAAGACCTTGCAATTCTCTATGTCATGCCCGAAGATGTTGTGGTATTGGAAAAAAAGGCTTATGGAAGCGGGGTATGAGTGGGGTAATGAGGTCTTGGGATCGGGCTTGGTAAAAGGCTTCGGTTAAAGTAGTTTTGAGTGGGATATATAGGCGGATTGGGTGACAAATTTTTGGATTTTCATGGTCGAGGGCATTGATATGAGTCGGCGGTGGTACAACATGGGTTGGGAGAGGATTGTTGGTGACATTCGGTTGATTTGATGGGTTCGGTGGGGCAACGACTTTCTTGTTGATGAGGTCTTGGATTTCATGGTGAAGGCGCATACACTGGTTGGTGTGGTGGCCTTTGGATTGGTGGAACTGACAATACTCATTCTCTTTGAAATTTCGGGGCAAAGGATTTGGAAGAGGTCGGGGTTCCAAGGGAGTAAAGAGATTGTGTGCCTTCAATTTCTCGAAGACACGTTCTAGGGACATGTATAGGTTGGTGAACTGGTGGGTAGGCTCTCTAGCTTGGAATGGTCGATTTGATTGGGTGGCTTGATTAGGTTGGATGATGGCATTGACCTCGGGGTTGGGTTTGCGGTTGAAGGGTAGTTGGCGGTTCCTTAAAGGTTTTTCGACTTGAAAACTAAACTAGCCAGAGCATCTTCAACTTGAGTGCCAGCAACAACAAGGGCTTTAAAATTAGGGAATACTGAGCGAACAGATACTTGTTGTAGATAGGTAGGAGACTTTTCAACACCATCTGTACTTGTTCATCATTTGTAGTCCTGTGGGTCATTTGCGAATCTTTTGCCCTCCATCTAGAAATGAAGGTGGAGAAACTTTCCTTCTGCTCCTGTTTAGTTGTCTCTAGATCCCTACGAGTCACATCAATCTCTGTATTGTACTTGTAATGGTCAGTGAACTCAGTGCAAACATCTTCCCATGTCTTCAACTAAGTCTCGTCTAGAGACAAAAACCATTTCGAGGCTGATCCTTTCAATGATTCTTAAAACATTTGAGCCAACAACTCAACATCAGCCTCACGAGGTTGCATCGCCCTCACATACATCTTCAAATGGGTTTAGGACAACTCATTCCATTAAACTTCTCTATCTCTGGCATCTTAAAGCTGAACGACATGCGAGCCTTAGGAAACAGCGAATAAGACGTAACATCAACCATGTCATCAAACCGACGCATCCTTTTCAGGGCTTTCTCTAAGGCCTCAACTTTACTTCTCAACATAATTGGATCTCCAGAAAGGAACTTGGATCCATCGGGCTCGCCATCCAGATTGATGGGCTTAGATTTGACCCCTGGGCCTTGACACTGTCATCGACTTAGGTCGGAATAGCTGGATCAGATGTATTCTTTGGGTTTTCCAGATGGGCTTCCTTAGCCTGACTTACACTAATCTGTTTATCTATAGCTTCTTGAGACATTTTCTTGATCTGTTTAGTCTCACGGCCAGGGCTTCAATCCGATCCATGATAGCATTCAACACTGTAGCAGTGGTGCTGGATTCTCCGTCAGCCATCGAGGGTGCAGTTGGGGGTTCGGTACTAAAAAGACGCCCTTTAGAATCACAATGCCATGCCAGAATTCTACACCATGAGATGAAGGTTTTTTAAGAAAACGAAAGAATCCACAATACTTAAAACACGTTGATAGACTATCATAGAGGTGCTATCCAAATAGAAAGAAAGAGAAATGAGAAAACCATCCTATTTTAATTCCAACTTACTTCCCTATTTCTCAAGGCTACTTTCCCTAGAAATTAGGAAATATATCAAAATCATCCATAGGGAATAAAACATGATCAATCAAGCAGAGCACACATGGCAACACAAGTGACTAGTCCTTCATTCTCAGGACAATTTCCTCTGAATCGAAGGTCTTAGTCAAAACAAGCCAAAACAACCTAATTGCAGGGGTACGTATCCTTAGGATATTCCCTTCTATTTTCAAAATAGTCCTTTCATTTTAAGGACCAAAATCCTCGAAACGAAAGGTCTATATCAAAAATGTCAAAGTTTATCTAAGGGCGCCATATCCCTAAAAGTTATAGCATTCACAAACAAGGCTCACATCAAACAGGGGTAATTTTGGCAGCATAACGACGCAATTATGTGCTAAAAGAAATTTGGCAGCATAACGGCGCAGTTATATGCCAAGAGAATTTTTGGCAGCATAAATGTACAGTTAGGTGCCAAAAGGAATTTTGACAGCATAACGGTATAATTGTGTGCAAAAAAATCGGGCAACATAACAGGTGTGTGCAAGCACTGGAGGGTAGAGTGTCCTATAGGCTGTCTATATTGACTAATGCAAGGATAGGCATAAAGGTTCATATTGTAGACCAATCCATATACCTAACCTCATGTGACACATAGCGTGCCGCGTGGGTCCAACAGTACGTGATTAGTCTTTGATATACCCTGAGGGGTACTTGACAATAAGTGGATAGTTTCGTCATGATTGCCCTAGTGTCGAGTGGAGACAGGGATCAGTACTAGACTATCTTTTGTCAAGGCAACATCGTCCTATCACACAATGACATGCAGGCAGTTAATATAATATGATATGCAGTCACACAAATGCAAGTGGTTGATTTTAATTAATTTAAGAAATTAAATAGTCCAATTAAATTAATGAAGTTTAGCCCTCGATGTCCCCAACGGAGTCACCAGTTCTGTGAACCAGCTTCCCGCGCGTCCACATCATCACTGTGCGTGATTTGGGATTTTTTAAAGCAAACAAAGGAGTCGCCACCTTATTTTTAAGGAATAAGGAAACCATAAAAATATTTTATTTTCAATAAAACAAAACAAACTCCATTTTAATGAAAAGACAGTCTGCGAACCAAATATGGATATAGGGGCTAGGTTACGACGTGGGAAGGTTCCAAGTTTTCACTTGTAGGCACCCACCTCGCCCTAATTAAAGGACTTTTAATTTATTTGGGCTATTTAAAATCTCAATTTAAACAATCCTAAATAATCTAATCAACCAACAAAATATGGATATAAATGCAATAATCTATATTATTAATAATAATAATAAATATACAAACAAATCCTAAAAACCTAGGACACCCTACTGGCATCCTAGGGCGGACTTGAGCTCTATTAGCGCCTACGTAACCTACTAGTGTCACCTAACAAGTGTCAAAGTCCACGTAGTTCGACTACCCTAGGACTCTCCTATTGTAATCAACCACATCATCTAAAAGTATTCAACTTTATTCAAGACTCTATCTTCGAGAGTTTTTATCCATTTGAAATTCATTTGAAATCATCTCAAATTAAAAGACTTTCACAAAATCCAAACATTCTAAATAATTCTTATCTTTAGAATTCAATTTCAATTAAAACTCTTTTTCAAAGATTTTCAAGAAAACAAATCATATTGGGAGGAATCTTATTCCAAGATAAAAATATTAGAACATTTTAAATTCTTTTAAAAATCATTTAATAATCAAATCTTTCATAAAAATAATATTTATTTCATAAAAATCGCATTAAAAACCTTTTAGAAAATCTCTCGAAAATAAACTCCTAAACTCGATAAAACACTTGAGTTTGAATGTAATTTTTACAACAGAGGAAATTCCTAGGGAAGGTCAAGTGACCTTCCTAATCCTAGGGTTTCTAACTAACCCTAAAGTTAATCTAAAGACCTAAAATACTAATGCAATGCATGCTGAAATTTAAATAAAATAAACAAATATGCATGAAATCAATTCTAATAATGCATGAAAAATGCTCCTAATGCATACTAATTTAACTATGTGAAGTTAGGCACATTTCTAAGTTGGATTTAACCGTAAAAATGATTTTTAGAAGTCATTTAAAGGCATAAAAAAACCTGGACAAATTTGAATACAAAATTTAAATCATTCTAAAAACCCTAAAAACAAATTATAAAAATCATGACAATGACCTAGCATGCATCCTACATGAATATGTTATAAGATAAATTGTAAAAACCATGCAAAACATGGCTTAAGAATGGTAATTAAGCCATTTTAAAGTATATATTCAAATATGGACATATTTGAATACATGCTTTAAATAACTTAAAGAAAGCATTATTAATCCATGGAAAATACTAAACAAATGTCCTAATATGCATGCTATCAAAATATATGTATTTAATCTACAAAATATACATGGAATCATGGCTTAAAAATGCTATTTAAGCCTCATTAAAGTCCATATTCAAATTTGGACAGATTTGAACCTTGACTTTGTGGGACTTAATTAGCATAATTAATCCACTTTAAAATAACAAATAAAAACCTAACATACAACCTAACATGCTTGACTAGATTATCATACAAAATAACATCAAAACTAATATAAAAAAAACTTGAACAATTAATCTAAACACAAGGGGAGGATCTTACCTTCGCACGCTCCCTCGTACACTATTTATATATTCAAACCATCAAATCCATATCAAGTGTTTAAATAATCATAAAAGCATGAAAAGTAATGACTCAAGACTCATCACATATCAAAAAAAATAATGCCTCAATATACTCACATAATCATTAATATCACATGATCATCAAATGAACCCCACAAGATTTCAACAATATGCAAATATATTAAAACATCATCCTAAGCATATTTACTCACATGAAATCATAACAAAATTCATCCTAAACATGCTTACTCACATAGAATCATATTAAAACTCATCATAAACATGCTTACTCACATAGAATCATAACAAATCTCATCCTAAACATACTTACTCACATAAAATCATAATAAGACCCATCATAAACATGCTTACTCACATAAAATCATAATAAATCTCATCCTAAACATGTTTACTCACATAAAATCATAATAAGACTCATCATAAACATGCTTACTCACATAAAATCATAATAAATAACCACTTAATCGAATTAATATGCTATTAAACCTACAAACATGCTACTGTCATATACTTAAAATACAAACATATCCTATTCTAATATGCTAACAACTAACATAAATAATCAAACCTAAACTAATATTACTCTATTATACATAAACAAGTAAGAAACTATTTACATCATGCATAATAAACACATAATAATGGAAGCTAGCTAGACTTCCACCATGGAAGAGAGGATTTACATGGAAAACCAAGGAAACGAGACTATGATCGAACACTTACCCTTCTCCTTCCTTCTTAGCGATCTTCCTTCAAGCTCCAAGCCTTGAGTTCTTCTTCTCTCTCCCTTCTCCACTCTGGTTCTCTCCTCAAATGATGAACCAAAAAACAAAAATCTAAAATCAAGCCTCCTTAACCTCTTTCCACCTCCTTTCTCTAACTCTATCAAAGTGTATTTATAGAGTTAGGGTTAAAAAACCATGAATGGTTGGGATTAATTCATCTAAAAATCATCCTAGGGTTTAGAATGGTTCATCCTAGGGTTCTCAAGCTGAAATACCTTTGAATTAATTCAAAAAAATCGAACAAAGTCGGGCAAAATAGGTGGGAGAGTCCTAAACTTTCCAAATTCAAAAAATGGGGTCGGGCATCCTGATGGCCATCCTAGCCTGGACGGTCACCAAGTGTGACCTTCCCCAATTTGTCATATTTTCAAGGGATTTTCATATTTTGACCATATCTTGCTCATTTTCAATCCAAATTCGATGATCCAGGTGTCAAAACGATCGTGCTTTGATCCTCTACATTCCTAAAATGCTTGACCATGGTTAATTTGGTCATATGACCATTCTTTGTTTTGTAAAATTGATCAATTAGGCTTAAAACACTTCTAAAAACATGATTTTATTATGAAATTGATACTCAAAAACACATTTTGAAGATCTTTGATTTTAATGAAAATGACCAATTCATGGTTAATTTTGATGAAACCTCAATTCGACTCATTCTTGCCCGTAGGATCGATTTTGGGCGAATCCATTCCAACCATTCTAAAGTTCAATTAGCACTCCAAATACACTCCACACATCCATATAAACTCCATGAAACAATCCGTTTCAAATTCGGAGGTCATTCGGAAATTATACAATGAAAATGACGAAAATGCCCCTCAAGTTGCAAAAACCCTCATTACCTAACGAGTTCTCGTCAGAATGACATGAAAATTTATAAGGATATCCTAAGACACCACAAAAGTCAAATGCAATACAAATTAACTGATTCCAATTCAAATGTACACATGAAATGATGAATTATCATTTTTCCCCAAAAAGGATAATTTGGGTAATTTAGTCTTTACAAGCCCAATTCTCCACCAAATGATCAACTCTTCAAGTTAATCATTTGCATAAACATATGATAAAAAAATTGGTAAAAATGAGGTGTCCACACCACAAAAAGCAGTAAAAGGTCAGGTTCTTGCTGATTTCTTAGCGGACCACCCAAATGATATCATAAAAGAAGTGGAAGTAGACTTAGGAATGATAGAACATGTGGCATGGAGATTAGAATTTGATGGATCATGGAGTGATAAAAAGTCTGGAGCTGGCATAGTTATAACATCTCCAAATGGTCTAAAATATAACATGCATATCAATTTGATTTTGAATGTAACAATAATCAAGCCGAGTATAAGGCCTTAATTATATGCCTTGAGATATTGCATGAGATGGGTGTGAGAACAATAGAGGTTATTGGAGATTCTCAATTGATTTTGAATCAATTAGCTGGTAAATTGAAATGTAATAGTTGGGCCTTACTACCATACTTTTCCATTGCATCTCAATTACTTGATTCATTTAATGATTTGGTTTTAATACATAAACCAAGAGAGAAAATTGAAGATGCAAATGAGTGGTAGAAAACAAGGCATTACCTTCTATCAAAACTAGGGAGGTAAATTTCGAAGTACATGATATTGAAGAAGACCAACAAGATTGGAGGGAACCAATAATAAGGAGGCTAACCAACCCAAGTATGCCTTGTGATAAAGGGATTAAAATGCTTACAATTCATTTTGTTATATATGTAGGAGAACTTTTCAGGAAGACAGAAGAAGGCCTTTTGTTGAAATGTGTTAACAAATCTGAGGCTTTACTGTTGATGGGTGAAATTCATGAAGGTATTTGTGGAGCACACCAAGCGGACATAAAAATGAGGTGGCTTGTCTGGAGGTATGGATATTATTGGCCTACAGTTTTAGGAGATTGTATTAAATTTGCTAAAGGCTGTGAATCTTGTCAAAAACATGGCCAAATCCAACATGTCCCATCTACTGATTTAAATTATATTATAAAGCCATGGCTTTTTAGAGGTTGGGCCATTGATGTTATTGGAAAGATTTACCCACCTTCTTCTAATTTACATTGTTTTATTATAGTGGCCACGGATTATTTTTCGAAATGGGTCAAAGCAAAACCTATGAAAATAGTTGACCAAAATGTTGTGATAGAATTCATTAAAGAACATATTATTCATAGGTTTGGTTTGCCTGAGACCATTAATACTGTCCAGGCCAAGACCTTTGTAGGGATCAGATGAAAGCCTTTGCAAGAGAATATGGAATTAAACTTACCAACTCTACTCCATATTATGCACAGGCCAATGGACAGGTTGAGGCTGTGAATAAAACTATTAAACAAATTTCTAGTAAGTTGTTGGATGATAATCCAAGGCAGTGGCATTTACAATTATCTGAAGTTTTGTGGGCATATAGGACTTATTATAAAGAAAGCATAAAAACCACACCTTATGCTTTGACCTTTGGCCATGATGCAGTCTTACCAATGGAGGTTACAATACCTTCTTTGAGAATAGCCTTTCAAAATGATTTATTAACAGATGAGTATAATGAGGTTATGTAGCTAGAATTAGAAAATTTAACAGAGGAAAGACTCAGGGCCTTGTAGACATCCATTTTTAACCATGGAAAGGGTCATAAATGGTTGCCTGTGATTTGAGGTGAAATAGGGTGTTAAAACCCTAAATTGCCAGTTTTACCCTTGTGAGCAGTTAGATAGAGGTCATTACCGTATGTATGTTTTTAGGTCAGATTAAGTCGGTTCCTTTTGCATTTTGTTTTTAGAGAGTCTAGGAATGTCGCTGTTAAATTTCATGGTATTCTGAGTCAGACTTGATAGAAAATAAGGCCTTTTGTGACTTGAAGGGCAGCACTGTTTTTTGGATCACAAAAGCTCTGAATGACTGTTGATCTTGTCCCGAGTGGTCTCGAGGCTTTGGCATGGATATTTAAGGTGTGTTTAGTAGCTAAGTTGATCAGTGGTAAGGTCCATAGAGCCTTTGGACTCATGATTGGCTCTTAAGGCCCAAAGGGCTCTTTAAAGCTCAGATTGAGGTTTCAACCGGCAATGACCGGGATTCGATCTTTTTATCAAATCAAAGCCTTCAAAAGTACTAAAACACTTTCTTAAATGTCTTTCAAAACTTGTTTTGAGAAGTGGAAACGATCTCGAGAGCAATCGGTAAACAGATTTTAAAAACCCTAAGTGGGCTTAACAGCCCAAAATAGCTAATCGATCGATTTTCTCCTAAACAAATTTGACTGAGGTCAATGCATTTTCACTTCAAACAATTCTCAAAACACAGAGAATCGAATCACGATCGTTTTAGCGCTTGAATCGTCGAATTTGGACTTGAAACGAGCCCGAAAAACCGAAAACAACCGAGACGGGTAGAGAGAGGCAAAAAATGGGTCAAAATTGGGCTGAAGCTCGACTGACCATCCCTCCCCGGACGGTTGGCTGTCCTAGGGTGGATGGTCACCCGAGCCTTTTGCCTAATTTTACCCATTTTCGAGTTTTGAAGAGTTTTGGCCGCCGGGGACTCTTCCAAACCCTTTGGGGAGGGTTTAACTCTACCTTGGGGACTTGGAAGACTCAATAATGACCCTTGGATCACTCCCTAGGGTTTTAATGATAGCCATTGATCAAAATTGAAGCCTCTTCTATAAATATACCACTTATAAATCAGTTTAAGAGGCTGAAGTTTTGAGATGGGAGACATTAGCACTTGAACCAGCCACCAAGGACCTTAGCTACGAATTTGGAGGCCATTGGGGCTTGAAAAAGAGAGCTTGGAGCTTGAAGAAGAAGGCTAAAGGTTAGTTTGAACACATCATTGTGCTTAGAATTGAGTTTTGTATAACATAGTTAGGAATTAGAATTTTCTGGGTAGTTTTGCATATTGCAGAATGTAGGCTTTCAGTCCTTTATTTTTTTTTATGCATGATTTAGGTTGCGAATGTAGGCCTTAATCATGTATGTTAAGTTAGGGTTGAATGTCTTAATGTTCATGCAATGTTTAGCATGTTTAGAGCAAGTTTTATTTTCTATTTCGCATGCTTAAAGTGTTTAGGCAGTATTTAGCATCTGGTTTAAGTCTTTGGATATCTTGTGAGCATGTTAGCCATGGTTTGATTATTAGGAGCATGTTTAGGATTTTTATGTTTAGAATGCGTGTTAGGAGTTGGTTTTATGCATATTATTTTCTGTTTTATATAGGAATGCATGTTTAGGTAAAACTTTAGTCTTTTGGTATGATAGGATGAATATGAGTCTTAAGTATTGTGTTAGGATAGTTTTGTGCTTGATTATATCATTCCCCTTGACCATGCTTAATGCTTGGAGTGTTATATGACTTGTGTTCGAGGGAGCATGCGAAGGTAAGCTTCTTCTCTTGTGTTAAATTGAATAGTTTTAAGCATGGTATTTGCTTGTTTTGAGTAGTTTCGCATATAGGGTTTTAATCCATTGTTTTAGCATGCATGTTAATACTTATGTTTGATATTTTGGTGAGTTAATAATGGTCTTGAAGCCACTTAAAGTGGATATTCAAATCTGTCCAGGTTTGAATATCTACTTAATGTGACTTAATTACCATTCTTAAGTCATTTTTTGTATAGTTTTACATATGGTAGTCTTAACATATCATAATAGGTTGCATGCTAGATCATTTACACCTTTTTATTTTATTATTTTCATGAGTTTTAATTTACTTTTAAAGACACATTCAAATCTGTCCATGAATTGAAAGTATCTTTAAAGTTAAAAATCATTTTTAGGACCAAATTTAACTTAGAAATATGTTTAAGTTCACATAGTTTGATTAGATTGCATTTAGGTTCATTCTCATGCATTGTTAGAATTGATTTTGTTGCATTTTTATTTATTTTATTTAAATTCCAGCAATATGCATGTTAGTATTTTCGGGGTTTAGATTAACTTAGGATGTAGTTAGGGACTTTTAGGTTAGGGGAGCCACTTGGCTCCACTTAGGATTCCCATTTGTTGTAAAAACTACATCAAATTAGGGATTCTGGCTCGTTTAGGAGTCTATTTTCGAGAGAGTTTCCCAATGAAATTGGAATTTAAGAATTTGTTTCGGGATGAAACTCCCATTTTGAAAGATGAAGTATTTTAAACGAAAACAAACTCTCGAAGATAGAGTCCTAGATAATGTAGAATGCCTCTGATAGTGTAGTTCATTACAATAGGAGAATCCTAGGTAATCGAACTATGTAAGCTTTGATTCTTATCAGGAAAATGGTAAGGTACGTAGGATGTCAATAGGGCGCAAGTCCAATCTTAGGTTGACCGTGTGTCTCCTAAGGTCTTTAGGTTTTGTTTACTTTTTAATTATCTATTATTATTATTATATATTATTATTCATATTTTGTGGTTGATTAGATAAATAGCATTGTTGTGATAAGATTTTGATAAAGCCCAAACTTAATTAGGAGACCTTTAATTAGGGTGAGGTGGGTGCCTACAAGGAGTCCCTTGGAACCTTCCCACTTCATAACCTAACCCCTGAATCCTACTTTGGTTCGAAGACTTGCTTTTCCTTAAAATATGGAGTCAATGTTTTATTGAAAATAAAATTCTTTTTATGGTTTCCTTATTCCTTAAAAATAAGGTGGCGACTCCCAGTTTTTCATAAACTTTCATCCTTTTTCAAAACTCAATCTTGAGTGGATAATAAAAAAGGATAAATGTGGATAATAGAGAAGGATAAATCGAGATGGATAATGAGTAATCCACAATCCACGATGATTTAAGTGAAAACGCCTCCCCAAATCCGCGGTGGTTGGTTCACAGATTGGCGACTTTGCTGGGGATGTCGAGGGCTAAACTCTAATTAATTTTTTTTGGGCTTTTCAATTTATTAATTAATAAAATCAACCACTTGCATTTGCATGATTGTTTGACTTTGATTGGGAGCATTGACTTTGCATGTTTAGAACCGTTGTATGCTAAGCCATCGATGAGCCTAGCCCTGGGCCCAATCTCTTTGATTCTTGGGTTCCATGTATGCGAAAGCCATCACCCTTCTCGCCACGTACCCTTGGGTATATTAAATGGACCAATCACGTACTGCTGGACCCACGCGGCATTCCTGATGTCACATGTGGTTAGGTATATCGATTGGGCCAAGCGAGTAAGAGACACTCAGCCTACCCTGAATTAGTACATATAGAAATTTCTTGTAGGACACATACCCTACACATTTATCACATACTCTGTTGTACTGTTATGCTGCCGGTTTGACCTCCGGTTCTGTGATCCTTTAATTGTGATGTGTGTAGAACCCTTAAGACCCTAGGCCTGTGGGCCTATGTCTCTCATCGAATGCCCCAAACTTGTAAGGAAAGTGTCCCCAAGAGTTAAGGCGTTTGGTAGGAGATATGGCATTCTACATGTTGTTGGGTCCTAGGCCCATAAAGGTGTTATGTTGCCCGTTTGGTTTTAGATTCTAGAGATAGAGTTGAGTTTCGCATGCGGGCTTTAGGCCCATGCCCTTATAATAGATTTGGAGAACTTCTAGTGGGCCCTAGGCCTTGGTAGCGTTATGCTGTCCAAATCATTTTGTTCATTAGTGGGCCTTAAAAGATGAGATTGGTGTGTGGGCTTTCAGCCTATACTTTTAGACCGTTTGTCCGTCTGTGGACCTTGTAGAGAGAGAAAGTGAGAATTGTGCGGGCTTTAAGCCCATGTTCTATATAGGTCTATTCATTCTGAATGCCTTTACTAGGGGCTTCTTTCCCTAAGATTCCCTAGTCACCTCACGTGCTTTTGGTGTGAACCTTCATCATTTTCAAAGCAATGTCCTAGAAAGTAGGGACTTTGTGAGTATTGTAAAATATCATTCTTTTTCAAAAAGCAATCATGGGGCTTTAAACTGATTTCAAAATCTTCACTTCATTTTTATAGCATTATGGCTTGGATCGTGACTCTAGTGGGCTTGTGTTAAGTGTTGATTCATTTGTTGATTCCGATATGGCTAACAACAAAGAGATTCCCCCTACCGCTACTATTGTGGCTGTTGAGTCTGTCATGAAAAGATTTGAAGCCCTAGAAAAAGCCTTTAAAGGATTCCAAAGGTCTGATGACTTGATGGACATGATCTCACTTTCCTTGTTCCCGAAAGCCCGCTTACCCAGTCACTTCAGGATGCCGGAATTGGAAAGGTTTGATGGGATGGGTTGTCCTAAGATCCATTTGAAGATAGATGTGAGAGCCATACATCCCCGTGGGGCCGATGATGAGCTATTAGCCCAAATATTTCATGAGTCGCTTGTCGGATCTGCTTTAAAATGGTTCTTACATTTGGATGAGTCTAAGATAAATTCATGGGAGGATATATGCATTGAGTTCAGCAATCCCTACAGGTACAATACAGAAATTGATGTCACTTGTCGTGATTTGGAAACAACCAAGCAAGAACCCTATGAGACCTTCTCAGCTTTTATTATGAGGTGGAGGGCTAAGGCCTCTCAGATGATCAACCGACCCCTAACTTATTAACCATTAATAATTAAGGTCAAACACATTACAATTATAGTGTTCCCCTCTCTCAAGTTCAAGAAACTCACTTACACCCTATTGTGTGTGACCCTTTGGGTTCACCCCAACCTAGCAGTGGACACGAACATCTCGATGTCCCCTAAAAATAGAAATTTTCTATTTTAAGGTTCAATTGGAACAATTCCAATTTTGCCCTCATTGATAACACTTTATCAATAGGCCTTCACTGGTCATGAGTGACATCTAGCAACATATCATGACATACCCTAGGTTTAGTGAATAGCAGAACTATGCGAACCATTCATGTTACTTAATCCTTCATCCCCTAATGTCACTGTTAAGATAATAGGCATGGTATACTGTCAACCCTATCTTAACAGCTTGATAAACGTTTCACAAAATATAATCTTAATAAGGTAAGTGCAGTGAAACACTTTTCACTGCTTACCTGTCACTCTGGCCAGAGATTCAATTGAGACTTATCTTTGTAAACTAATCTTGACATTCTTTCTCATCAAAGTGAGAGTGATGATTCCTTATTGCACTCTCATCTATCTTCATACATAACTTATTAGGGCCAATAAGCACCGATTATATCCTTATGGATAAGGTTGTACAAGATATTATCAAACCCTAATAACCTATGCACAAGACAGCTATGGTGTCTCAGGTCCAAGGATTACCAATGGACATAACATAAGAATATTCCTTTTGACATAATCCCCATAGGGATATTCTTGCAGATCATGTTTATTGAACATATTCTCTAATATGCACCCACGAATTAACTTTAGTGTCACTACACTGATAGGAAAGACTACCTATCCTCCCATTTGGAGTTAGTTAAATCTGTGCTACTCTTAGCGGTCTATTAAATATCCACTTTAATAAACATATGAGTAGGAACTGTTTAGAATAAATGTATATGAGAAATATTAGTCTTTCTATCTCTAACATCTTGAGATGTATATTTCTCCTATCATTTATTCAAGGACCTTTTCATATATGTTAGTACACATAAGATAAGCTTATACCTTCTTAATATCATATAATATGAATATGATATGTCCTTTAGGATTGGTTTTAGAGCATATCTCTAACAATCTCCCACTTGCACTAAAGCCAATCACTATAGTATCACATACTAGTCTTCATAAGACAAGGCTTCTAACACTCATGGGTGTTATGGCAAAGAAGATTCATGCAAACACCTTTTTGCAATTTATTATTTTCAATAATAGTAATTACACTAAAATTCGCTGCCAACTCTGATATACTAGTAAATGAGACCTATGTTCTCAAAAGAGAACATTGTGTACTAGGCATTCTTTTAGGCAATTTGTAAATTGCATTTTATCATTTCTTTATATATCCAAGTATTTCATTCTTAAACTTCTTTTAAGAATATACTTGTTTCTATTCTGAATCCCTATTCTGAATCAATAATTAATATCTGCTAACAATCACTTGTAGCATTGTTGATATTGAATTAAGTACATTATCCGTGAGTCCTATATTCTCAAATATTGGGCTCTTCTTAAATCCCTTTCTAAATCGTATTTTTGAAGAGATTTGAATTCATATAATGATGATAGAATTCTTAATACTACGTTAATATTTAAGGTATGTACTTTATAAAGAAAGGTAAAAATAATTGATGACATTATAGCTCCCACTTGTCCTTTCGAAAACAAGGTATTTCATGCTTTAAACCCTTTAAAAGCATAAAATTCCTTTTGATGTTTTACTAGGGTATAGTTCTTAACTATTGTGGAAACGTTGTTTTCTAATAACTCTTTATTAAGAAAACATACTTTTAAAATTTATTTGAAATATCTCATATTTACAAATAATCTTTAAACTCTATCATTTAACATTTTTAAGGTCCACAAGTAATATAAAATTCAACCAAATATTCTTAATATTTTGTTTTAGTTTTACTTCATATGAATCATTTGATCCTATCAAATATTCATAATTTTTGAATCATTTGAACGCTTTCAAATATTCAAATAGACATGAAGTACTAAAATACAAGGTTTAATACATCTCATGTATTATCCCTTTAAGTTAAATCATTATATTCTATCACATGTATTCATTTATAGCATTCATAAAATTAAAGAACTTTTAAAATCAATTGCCAGAGATAATATAAAATACTAAATATTATAGATAATTGTTTTAAACAAACAAAGTATTAAAACTGAAAATAAAACTTCAAAATAAGTATTTATTACAATTAGCAATAATGAAAAGAGTTCTTTAAAATAATAAACTAGTCAAAAATCAAGCTTCAATGTCAAAGGTAGCAACACTTGATCCTTTCCAAACATAGTATGCTCGATGCTCACTCGACCTTCTGCTTCCCTTTGTCTTCTACATACAATCACATTGTATAATAAAACACAATTATGTATCGTATACCATAAGCAGAATACTAATTCGTAATTAGTAAATGAATAAATAACAGGATGTACCTTTAGAAGAACCATTCTTCAAAGAAGATAGGTACTCCTTGCAATTTCTTCTCCAATGACCAGGCTTGCCACAATGGAAGCAATTTCCTTTTTTTCTTTTTCTTTATGCCTCCTTTTGGTTTCAAGTTGGACTTCTTCTTCTTCTTTCCCTTGCCCTTAGGCTTGGCTTTAGAAGTTGAAACTCCATCAATCACCAAAGCATTCCCTTTAAAGTCATTTTTCAAGGTCTCTTCAGCATTAACCAACATGTTCATCAAGTCGGTTAGAATGAGATTTGCATCCACATCAGACATGTGAAAGTTCACGATAAATGACTTGAAACTAGCAGGAAGGGAATGAAGCAGAATATATGTCCCCATCTCAGATGAAATGTCTACACCTAGATCATGCAGTGAGTGGATATTGCGGATCATATTGATGCAATGCTCATTGACAGATGTCCCTTCCACCATCTTGTTAGATAAGAGTTCACCCACAATATTGTACCTTACAACCCTGCTCTGTGAACCATACAGTTCCTTGAGATGCAATAGGATATCATGTGCATTGTCAATGACTTTGTGTTGTCTTTGCAGTTCGTTGGTCATCGATGCCATTATATAGCACCTCGCCTGTACATAATCCTCGAGCCACTTGTTATAAGTGTCTCGCTCCTCATCATATGCCCCTTCTGGTAAAGCATTGGGACGTGGTGATCTTATCACATATTCTATTTTATCTGCGGCCAAGACTATCTTGAGATTTCTAATCCAATCATTGAAGTTAAGACCGATTAAACGGTTGTCATCAAGAATCCTAGATAGAGGGTTAATTGGTGCCATCTACAACAGAAAATAATAAAATAAATTTCATATTATACAAAACATAAAAACTTTTGGTCTTTAATTTTTATGTTACCTCCCACTATTTTCTTCAAATCTTATACTCCCTTTAAATAAGATTCGGGAATTTCATTGTTGAGATTCCTTAGTAGGGATTGGGGTCCAATTAAGAATTAATAATCCTCACATAATTGGTTCTTGGATATTAACCCTTAATGAGTGGATAACTCTTTATCCTAATGCTTCTCCTAAGCAAGTTCCAATCATCCTTTAGCCTCTAAATTGTAGTATCCTCACATAATAGTTTATTGGATAGTACACTTTAGTTAAGTTACACCCACCATTGACATAAGTATGGTCAATTGAATGTTATATCTCTCACATAATAGGTTCTTGGGATATACCATTATCGCATCTTATTATATCCAATATTCAAAAATAACATAAAAGGAATCCTTAGGATGGATATGTTCCCGCATATCTGCAGCCAAACATAAACACCGAAAGAATTTTCTTATCTTATAATGGTGGGAGGCTAGGTTAAAGCACAAGGCCTCTTCCTTACAACTTAAGTTTGTGATAAAAGGGGTTTTTTTAAAACGGTCTCATTTTATAATCACAAGTTATAAACATACATAACATGCACTATATATATCTAATATATAATGATTCAGACCCACTTTTGTTATTAGTCCTCAATTATCCTCCCACTGTCCTTCTAGAGGCTATGGTGGATTCATCTTGAACATATAACGAATTAGGTCTAGGCCCTAACTGACATTCATCACATATAAATATGGGCCTTGGATTGATTATGGACTTTTAAGGGTGGGTTCATTCTTTGAGCTATAAAGATGGACCCTAGGTCTTAAATGTAGGTTGGGTGATCGTAAATAATCTATGTAACTATTACATAAGACAAATAAATCTTCTCAAGATCTTGATGTCCTTGCCAAGTCCTTCTTAAGTGAGTTCCTTGAATTATACTTTACAATTTAATATAAAAGAAGAAGGGGATTAAGGAGAAAGGGAAGTACATATGTAAAGAGGGGGAAAGAGGCATGCAAGCCCCAAATTAATTACATCACCATTAAACAAATTTAAATAAACCTAACACATCACATGCGGCAAATCACAACTCATTTAATTGGTCTTAAGTCCATAATCATCCTCATTTCACAATTATACAAAACATTGCATAAAATGAAGCTACAAAAACTAAAGGTAATGATGGCAAATGGCATATAATTAATTAAAGTCAATTTATTATTATTATCCTATAACAATAATAATCTTATTATTATTATTATCCTATAATAATAATAATTAAGACCTTTTAATCAAATTAAAAGAATCCTATCATATCACATATATGACACTACTAGTTTCTTTCCTAAAATAAATAAAACTCTAACACAATTAGGGTTTTAAATATAATGAATTTAATTTGAGAAATTATTCTCACAATTCCAACCATGCTATTAACACTTTAATAAGATCAGTAGATTAATCACTATTAACCTACAATGATGGAATAAATAATAACTCAAAATAAAAATTCAAAGAAAGAAACAATTTCTATTCTAAAACAGAAATTTCAGAATTCAGCTACTGTTTTGGGACTAATCTTTCCTATATTAAAACAACCTTTTAAAATGTGAGAATACTCAATTTCACAAGGATTTTCAGTCCTCTTTCAAATGGCATAGGTCTCGTTCAGTGATTCCAACGTTTGGTATCACTTTAAAGCATATTGTGACATGAACTCCAAACATTGGCAGATTCTGGAAATTCTTCACAAATAGTTTAATGTGGCCTAACCTAAAATGAACTAAGTCATGGAAACACTTCAATTCACTAGGTTTCTCAGTCCTCTTTCAAATGGCAGGGGTCTCAAGTCGTGATTCCATCACATGGTATCACTTTAAGACATTTTGTGATGGAGAGTCAGAAATTCCAGATTTGACTCTTAATCACAAAAAGCTTAGTGTGGCTAATCTAGGTCATAAGAAATCATGGGAACACTTCTTATACTTTGCCAAGACCTTATATTAATGAAGTCAATAGGTAGTATGCTTCAAAAAGCCCAGAAAATCTTTTTCATAGATTTTTCAAAAGCTACATATATAGCTGCTGCCCAGAAAAAATAGCAATCCAGTTTTAATTTTAAAACGTTTTTTTTTTAATTAATCAAAGCTATATATAATCATGCCAAAACACTTTAAACATGTTTATATACTGATTAGTAACATCCCTAAATGTTTTACACAATTAAAAACATCAATTCATCACATGAACCACTCAATCTCTCAATACCACCAAAATAGAGTTTTTATAAAACCAATTTCATCAAGTCTACTTGTTCTTCACATTAAATTTTCAAAAAAAATATAATCAATTTGAAAACTTTATAAATGATGTATCAATCATATAAAGAACATTAATAATGAAAAACAAATAAAAAAAAGGGCCATTAGGGTTCCATAACCCCATGGCCGTGACTTAGTGAGAGAGAGAGAGAGAGTTAGGGTTTAGGGTTAGGGTTAGGTTTATTCAACCTTACCTAATCCAATCCATTTAGGGTTTCCATAAACACTAAATCATGTTACTAATTTTAATCCCAATTAAAATAATTCAAACAAGAAAGAATCAAAACAAATTAAGAGACTTTCCTAAATTGAATAATGTCAAAAAGGAAATTGGGGATTTTCAAGATTTGACAATTGGGGTTTCCAATTTCAAATTCAAGAACTTCCCCAAATTGATTTAGGGTTTCCTAAACCTAAAACCAGCCACCATCATCAATCCATTTAGGGTTTTTTAAGAACCCTAAATGTCCATTGTTATACCTTAACAAAACTCCATTAATGTTATAATTTAAACAATTTTAAATCATACAATCTCATATATCAAGATTCAATTTAAAACTATTTTTAAAATAAATCAAGAATCATGTAAATCAAGTTAGGGTTTCCAAAACCCTTGAAGCCAAAATCAAAGAGGGGGAAAAACCCTCAATGCCGTGAACCCCTATAGCCATTAAAGTTAGGGTTTCTAAAACCCAAACTCTTTGTTCTAAAATCCTAAAATCAAGAACATCATCTAAAATTTCTAGGATTTCCAAAACTCCAAGAAACAATCATAGAACTCTTAGAATACTTCTATAGAACACTTCTATGAAGTTTGAAGGGAAGCCATTGAGTGGTTTGAACAAACCAAGCAAAACAAGAATACTTTACAAAAATTTTCTGCAGAAAACAGTGTTACTGTCCAGCGGCTGTTTTGCTTTCAAACGCTGCCTTAATGGCTTGTAAAAAATCCCAAATTTATATGAAAACATTCTATAGTGAGTCATGATCGAAACAAGACCGATTTCATGCGATTTGGATTTGTTTTGATCAAGATACAAACCAAACTAGTTGGCATGCTCCAGAAAAACGGGATTCTGGGTTTGTTCTCCAAAAACCCTTAAACTTATAACTACCAAAGGGATGAAACCACTTGGCTGAATCCAACTAGGGGATGCCCTTGTGGCCGAGACATCCAAGTAGGGTTTCTCATAAACCCTAATCACCATTAATCAAGACAAACAAGGTACGTTCAAGGAGAACCCATTGAAAGAATACAATCAAGGAACGCAGCGGAAAGTGACGATTTAAAAATTTCCCATTGTATTCATCCAAGAATCGAACTCTAATGATGAATCGAATCAAACTTTAATTAAAAACAATAAATAAAGCTTACTTGATATGTTCCTTTGCGATGCTCTCTCACTTTGATGATCGTCCTCGCTCAAACCTCGAGCCCCAAAAGTATGGCGGCCTCCAATGAGAGTCCACACGAACACAAGAGTTGATTAACCTCCTTGATCTTTCAACACTTTGAAAAAGCAAGCATGGAGAGGGAGAGAGAGAGAGTGGCGGCTACTAGAGAGAGAAAGCTCTTAGGAGTTCAAGCTTGATGACTATTAGGGTTCCCTCTCTTTAAATAGACCTCTCCTCTGAAAGAATATGAGTATCAAGGATTCGCAGCGGAAGGAATACAATAAAAATTTATAAAAAATGAATCCTTACTCATAATCAAACAAAGAATCGAACTCAAACATTGGATCATGAATATAAACAAGCACAAGAATTAAACAACTTTAAAACATTGACTTACTTGATTTGCCTTTGATGAAACCTCGATCGCATCCTCAAGCTTCAAAGTGTATGAAGCCTCCAAGGTATCCACACGAACACAAGATTCCATAAGCTCCTTGCACTTGTTCAACTCTTGAATCAATGCAAGATGGAGAGGGAGAGAGAGAGCAATTCGGCCATGGGAGAAAAAGGCACTCTAGGGCCGGCCTCCACTAGGGAATAAAAGAATAGCCACTCTTCCTTTTAGGGTTTGGATGTACTAGTGCTAGCATGCACCCTCACCTTATGTATTTATAGATAAATACTAGGGTTTCTAATATTTTGCAACTTAGTCCTCTTTATTTAACACTTAACTAAAGAGACCAAGTAAGTTACATTAATTAGAAACTAACCCCTCTCCTAACTTAAAGAACTCACTTGTGTCCTTATGTGTGTGACCCTTTGGGTTCATCCCAACCTAGCAGTGGACAGGGACATCTCTATGTCTCCTAAAATAGAAAGTTTCTATTTTTAGGTTCAATTGGAATAATTCCAATTATGCCCTCATTGATAACACTTTATCAATAGGCCTACACTGGTCATGAGTGACATCTAGCAACATATCATGACTTACCCTAGGTGTGGGTGAATAGCGGAACCATATGAACCCTTCATGTTACTTAATCCTTCATCCCCTAATGTCACTGTTAAGATATTCAGGCATGGTTATTAAGTCAAACCATATCTTAACAACTTGTTAAATGTTCCACAAAATATAATTCTCAATAAGATAAACTCATGAAACACTTTTCACAGTTTACCTATCACCATGGCCATGGATTTCACACTGAGAATTATCTTTATGAACGAACCTTGACATTCTCTCTCATCAAAGATGAAAGTGATGATTCCTTCTTGCGCACTCATTTACCTTCATACATAACCCTACTAGAGCCAATGAGTACCGAGTACACCCTTGTGGTTAAGGATGTACGAGATACTATCAAACTCAAGTGACCTATGCATAAGATAACTATGGTGCCTCAGGTCTAAGGATTACCAAATCAATGGTCGTAACAAAAGAATATTCTTTTGACTAATCTCCATAAGAACATTCTAGCAGATCATGTTCAGTGTACATATTCTCTAATATGCACCCACAGATTAACTATAGTGTCACTACACCGATAGGAAAGACTACCTATCCTCCCA
>JAESVK010065702.1:77646-103554 GCA_017140935.1 Hamamelis virginiana
CCTAAGTGTCACTACACTGATAGGAAAGACTACCTATCCTCCATATGAGTTGGTTTAAATCTATGCTACTCTTCATACGGTTAATTAAATATCCACTTTAATAAACCTTTAAGTAGGAACTCTTTTAGAATAGATGTATATGAGAAATATCAGTCTCTCTATCTCAACACTTTGAGATGCATATTTCTCTTATCATTTATTCATGGACCTTATCATATATGTTAGAACATATTAGATAAGTTATACCTTCCATATATAGATAATATGAAACTTAATATACCCTTTAGGATTGGTTTTAGGGCATACTTCTAACACTCATGAGCACACCTGAGACGATAGAGAATTTGTGGGCTAGTGATGAGGAAGTAGACCATCTGACTCGAGGCGGACGCTATTTCAAGCCAGCTCATTTAGAAGCCAGTAATCCGTTAGGGGAATTAGAGAAGGGTCAGCGATCAGATATCATAGAAGAAGAGGAAGAAATACTGAAACAGTTGAAGAGAACACAGGCTAACATTACCATTTGGGGATTGCTTATGGCTTCACAGAAACACAGGCAGACAGTGCTTCGGTTGCTCAATCAAGTGCAGGTTCCTATTGATACGTCCCCTGAGGGTTTGGTAGGTTTGGTAAATCCGGTTCATCATGGACCATCCATCTCATTTACTGAATCTGACTTACCTGAGAGTGGGAGTAATAATCTGCAGGCTTTGTACATCACAGTGGATATCATGGGAAAGAGGGTTCCCTCAGTTTTAGTTGACAACGGGTCAGCATTGTATGTATGCCCACTCAGTACTACTACTACATTGGGGATTGAACCATCTGAATTTTCGCCATCAGGACAGACTGTCAGGGCTTATAACAACACTCGCAGAGAAGTTGTGGGAATGGTGACTCTTCTAGTTGTTATTGGGCCAGTTGAATTCAAAATTAATTTTCAGATCCTAGATGTGCCAGCCAGTTTTAATCTGCTTTTGGGAAGACCGTGGATTCATCCGACTGGGGCTATACCGTCGTCACTTCATCAAAAGATCAAGTTTCCACACCAGGGATCAGTGGTCACTTTGAAGGGAGATATGGAAATGAACCGAAATAATCGAGTGCCAATCTGTGAGATCAGCCAGGAGTCGTCAGAAGTGCTACTGTCAGGGTTCGAGTATGTATAGGCTATCGAAGGAGAGCCCGAGCAGAAGGAGTTGATACCTCTTGATTATAATCCTCATGGGAATCTGCACGTAGGACAGATCATGAAAGGAATGGGATTCTTCCCTGGAATGGGATTGGGCCGAAGGTTGCAAGGCATCGCTGAAGTTTTGAAGTACCCGTCTGCTATCCATCCTTATGGGCTAGGCTATCAACCCACTAAGGAAGATAAGAAGAAAATGGCTCAGAGGAAGAAAGAGAAAGACTCCGCGAGGGCGAAAGGACGAACCCTTAACTCAACCCTTGAACCGTATAGGCCGACTTTGAATGGGGCTTTCGTTAAGGAGGGTGATGACTTTCCATATTGTGGTTTCCCTGAACCGTGCTACCTTGAGGATCAGAAGATTAGTGTGCCTGGGTTTGAGATTTTCTTTGGTGATGAATGGTGCTTACTTACCGCTTAAGTGATCGATGATGCTGTTACTAGTGGGGCTGGTAAGGAAGAAAAGGATTGGGTTGAAGACCTTGATGCTGGTGCCATGACAGATATGTTCGAGCAGGCGGTTCTATGTCTTGAATTGCATACTTATGAAGTCGAGGCGATCTATCCAATTGAACCTACAACTCCACCTTTATTAAACTGGGGCTTAGAAGATTGTCCTTTCATCCATGATTGTGAGGGGATCGAGTCACTTCCATCTGATGATAACTTGTAGGTGTCTTCAGTAGAATAGGATTTCCCTGCTTTTTAATAGTGTAGGATTTCCTTGTTTCCAATAAAAACCTCAACCTCATTTGAAGAGGTATGAGTGTCAGTTTGTTTCATCTTCTGTGTTCTGTTATTCAACTTTCAATTAATAAAAGAAATATTCATTCTCTTCTCATCTCTCTTGCAGTGTCTCTTTTTTATCATCTCTGAATTTGTATGGCATGAATATAGACCCGCGAGAGGATGTTCCTCCTGAGCTCGACGAGCAATATGGAAAAGGGCACGCTCAACCTAACATGGATGAATTAATTTCAATCAATTTAGGGACAGATGAATCACCAAAAATAATTAAAATTGGATCAACACTGTCGCCGCAAGAGAGAGAATCATTGGTAGAGGTCTTGAAAGAGAACATTGAAGCTTTCGCATGGTCGTACCAAGATATGCCAGGCATTGATCCCGACATTGTGCAGCACTTCATCCCCACTGATCCGAACATGAAGCCGGTCAAGCATAAGCTGCAGAGAATGAAGCCAGAATGGGCCTTGAAGATTAAGGATGAGATGATCAAGCAGATGAATGTCGGATTTTTGCAAGTAGTGGAGTACCCAGAATGGTTAGCCAACATTGTTCCAATGCTTAAGAAGGATGGGAAAGTACGAATGTATGTTGATTTCAGAGATCTCAATAAGGCGTGTCCTAAGGATGATTTTCCTCTGCCTCATATAGATGTATTGGTTGACAACACTGCTGGCCATGCACTCTTGTCTTTTATGGATGGCTTTTCGGGTTATAATCAGATCAAGATGGCTTCCCAAGATATGGAAAAGACAGCTTTCATTACACAATGGGGGACATTTTGTTATCGGGTTATGCCCTTCGGCTTTAAGAATGCTGGCAGGACTTACCAAAGGATGGCTACCACACTGCTGCATGATTTGATTCACAAGGAGGTGGAAGTGTACGTAGATGATATGATCGTGAAGTCTGTGGATAGGGAAGGACATTTAGCTGCTCTGAAGAAGTTCTTTGAAAGAATTATCAAGTACAAGTTGCGTCTGAACCCTCAGAAATGTGCCTTTGGAGTGACTGCTGGAAAGCTGCTTGGTTTTATGATCACACAGAGAGGGATAGAAGTAGATCCGGGGAAAATCAAAGCCATCATGGAGATGCAACCACCAAAGACAGAAAAGAAAATCCGGGGATTTTTGGGAAGAATTCAGTTTATCAGTCGTTTCATAGCTCAGTTGACGACTATCTGCGAGCCGATTTTCAAGTTGCTAAAGAAGGATGTACCGACTAAGTGGAATGAGGAATATCAAGAGGCGTTTGATACCATCAAAAGGTATTTGAGCAACCCACCAATACTGGTTCCCCCGCGACAAGGTGAACCGTTATTACTCTACTTAACTGTCACCGAAACCGCGATGGGAGCTATGTTAGCTGAATATCTTGAAGAATCCTTGAAAGAGAATGCCATCTACTACCTCAGCAAGAAGATGACGGATTATGAAGTGAACTATAGTGCTTTGGAAAAGACATGCGTGGCATTGGTGTGGGCAACTCAAAAGCTTCGCCATTACATGATGTCTTTCCAAGTACTCTTGATCAGTCGAATGGACCCATTGAAGTATCTGCTTGAGAAGCCTACTTTGTCCTATAAAACAGCGCGGTTGTTATTGTTATTGTCAGAATTCAACATTCAGTATGTACTGCAGAAATCAGTAAAAGAAAGAGCTATAGCAGAGCACCTAGCAGAATGTGCTACTTCACGAGCAGACCATGGCAATTACCAATTCCCAGATGAGGAGATCCTTGTGGTTGAGAAGAAAATATGGAAAGCGCACTTTGATGGAGCATTGAATAGGAAAGAATGTGGTATAGGAGTCTGTCTGGAGACACCTGAAGATGTGAAATTGAACTTTAAGGCAACCAATAACATAGCTGAATATGAAGCTTGCATTCTAGCTTTAGAATCAGCATTGGCCTTGGGAGTAGAAGAGCTTGAAGTGTACGGAGATTCAGCCCTTATCATATGCCAGACTAGAGGGGAATGGAAGACTAAGGATGAGAAGCTGCTGCCATATCACGATTATCTAGAGACACTGGTGAAAGAATTCCGTCAAATAAAATTCTTTTACCTGTCTATGCAAAAGAACAAGTTTGCGGATGCCTTAGCCACTCTAGCATCCATGGCAGAGATTCCAATAGAGGGGGGAGTAGCACCAATGATCATTGAATCAAGAGAAGAACCCATCTACTGTTGCGCCCTAAGGGAAGGAGAACCAAACGACGGGAAGCCGTGGTATCATGATGTTCAGCAGTACTTAGAAAAAGGGGAGTATCCACCAGAAGCATCCTATGTTGATCGAAGAACTTTGAGAAGGTTGGCTAGCCAGTTCATCTTGTGCAGTGGGAGATTGTATAAAAGGTCTTTTGACGGTGTCCATCTCTTGTGTGTAACAGAAGATCAAGCAGAGCAGATTATTCAGGAAATACATGAAGGGGCTGGGCTCCACATATGAATGGGTATATGCTTGCGAAGAAGATTTTGAGACTGGGTTACAATTGGTCGACCTTAGAAAATGATTGTGCTAAACATGTTAAGAAATGCCATAAGTGCCAGGTGTTTGCAAGTGGTAAGCATCAGCCATCCATGCCACTCACTATCATTTCATCACCATGGCATTTGCAACATGGGGCATTGATATCATCGGCAAGATCACTCCTGCGGCCTCGAATGGGCACGAGTACATATTGGTGGCCATAGATTACTTTACCAAATGGGTAGAAGCAGCGTTATACAAGACTTTGAATGCTAAGCAGGTTGCCAAGTTCATACAGTGCAACATCATCTACCGGTATAGAGTGCCACGGGAATTTATTTCAGACAATGGGCAGCATTTCAAAAAAGAGACTGAAGAGCTTCTTAAGAAATATGGTATAATACATCACCATTCCTCTCCTTACCGTCCGCAGACTAATGGAGCAGTAGAGGCAGCTAACAAGAATTTAAAGACCATTTTGAAGAAGACCACGGATACGTATAATGATTGGCATGAGAAGTTGTCTCTGGCATTGTGGGGCTATCGTACATCCATTAGGGCGTCAACTAGGGCTACGCCTTACTCGTTAGTGTATGGTATGGAAGCAGTGTTACCAATTGAGTTAGAGATACCTTCATTAAGGGTAGTTATGGAAAGCCAACTAGCAGAAGTCGATTGGATGAGGGATAGATATGAGCAGCTGTCACTAATTGACGAGAAGATATTGAAGGCCCTATACCATGTTCAAGGTTATCAGAGAAGAATAGCTCGAGCATTTAACAAGAGAGTTAAAAACAGGGGCTTAAAGAAAGGAGATTTGGTACTCAAAGAAATCAGAATGCCGATTCATGATCCAAGAGAGAAGTTCAAGCCAAGTTGGGTGGGACCCTACATCATCAAAGAGATATTATCAGGCGGAGCCATGCGTCTTATGGACATAGATGGGATCGAATTCTCTCAGTCTACCAATTTGGATCAACTGAAAAAGTATCATGTATAAATAAAAAATAAAAAATAAAAAAAAGCCCGCTAGGTAGAAAACCTGAAAAGGCTGCTTAAGCAAAAATTAGGGCAAGAGCTCGCTAGGTAGAAAACCTGCAAAAGCTGCCTAGGCAAAAAGTAGAGCATTCAAAAAAAAATATTATTAAATATAAATAAAAAAAAAAGGCTTTTCAATTGATCCCATGAACTACAAGGACTTGATTCTCCAAGCATTCAAAATAAGTTGAAAGTTTTATGAAGAAAAGAAATATTCAAAGGATGGAGATATGTAGGTAGCCCATAAAGTTACCTTGGGTGCGGTCCAATTCTTTAAGGAAAAACAACCCTGTGTTTGATTTCAATTGCAATTATTTGCAGTCATTTATTCAAAACTAAAAAGATAGAATTCTTTTATTCATGAGATGAAGAGAAACCTTTCAAAGGTCTATTACATGCCATATGATTCTAATTCCATTCATTATAAATAATAAAAAGCATGGGAAATATGTTTCAAAAATTCTGTTAAGTCCTTTGTTCCTTCCTTGAAGTTTCTTCAGAGTCATCATCTCTTCTTCTCTTATAAAGTACTATTTGCAAAATATTAGGTGGAAGTGACGAAGTGTCCCCTCGCTCTTCAGATGAGAGACTTTCGATAAGTCCTGAGATCTTAGCCTTCTTTTCTTGTCCCCGAGTACCCATATTCTGAGATAACCATTGTTTATAAGCCTCATCCAGTTCAAAAGGCCCATGAGAGAAATCAATGTGAGTTGTGCGCAATACAGATGGCCACCTTGACATCAAAGCCTTCACCACCGATGGAGAGATCGCCTTGGAGTGTAAGTATGCTCTGAGAGAGATGGAGTTGTCTGTTTGGTCCCCATTTGGCGAAGCAGTCAGGATGCCCAATAGAAAGAAGTGTGTTTCAGCCCTACCAAAATCACCGCAGAATAACTTGGAGAACGGAGCAGATAATGGCCAGAACAGCTCCAGTCATGTACATACCACTCGATGTCATCCCAAGAGAGAGTAGACAGAAAAGTCAACCATTCGAGTAAAGTGTTTTCTCGAGGTAAGGTAATAGCACGGCGATGATAGGAAGTATGGTAAGAAGTACCAGTGGAAGGTGCGATGAATTTGAGCCTCTCGATTAACTATATTTGCAGTAGAATGGGGCTACCTTCAAAAGGAACCTTGGGGTCGGAGTGCAGTTTGTCTAAACCGTTCAGAGTTTTGGCGAGGACCATGGGCATCATGTTTTGTGTTGTAGAAAGGGGTAAAACTAGTTCACACAGTTCTAATGGAACCAGGAAAGAGCCAGTACAAAAGAAAAATTGCCCGAGAAGGCATAAAACTAAAGCATGTTGAACAGGCCGTGAAGTAGTGAATTGATTTAAGTCGGGGTGAAGAAAAGAAGTAGCTAGTTTTAGAAGATTAAGGTCGGTACCTTCAATGAATGTAGAAGCATCTCCTTCAGTGATCTCAAGAAGAGAAGCGAGAGTTGTTGTGTACTTACGCCGAATCTGTGGGAAGATGAAAGGTCCTTTCAGTGGAATGGACGTGATCGCGCAAAATTCCTCCAACAGTGGGCATATTTCTTCGGTACCGAAGTTGAAAACATGAATTGTGGGATCCCAAAAGTGGCTTGCAGCAATGAGAAACGTGGTTTCTATCTTGATTTGTTGAAGAGAGAAACATGCATTCAAGTTGTAGCGAGCGAACACCTTCTTGTCTTCTTTTGTCATTCTCGCCATGAACCTTTTCAAAACCTGGGGGAGAGCCTCCATGATGCTTAAAACTATTGTAGGATGGTTGTAGAGGCTGCTAAGGGTTCCTTTTTATAGGCCTAGGTCAAGTTTGAAGAGAAAATAGAAACCAAAGGGGCTAGAAATTGGAAACTGCCAAAAATAGGCAAAATTAGGCGGGCCAACTCGGTGACTGTCCTAGGTTGGCCGTCCTAGGGTGGACGGCCAACCGTCCTGGCTAGGATGGTCACCAGGATTTGGTCACCCAATTTTGCCGATTTTGCTTATTTTCGACTTTTTTTCGAGTTTTTGTGCATTCGAGGCCCCGATTTTGATTTTTGTTGACTTTGTTGCTATTTGCAAGTTTTAAAACATTGGTATTAGTTTAATCATGATCAAAAGTGAGAGAATTAATAGCAGTGAATGAGTTTTAACAGTGCACATACGCTTTTAGAGAGAAGAAAACTTGTTTTGGTACAAATGTTTGCAAATTACATATGATTTTCAAAGTGAAACCCCATGTCTCATAGAGGATTGGTCAATGTCTTCGAGAGCTCCTCCTTATCCCTCTGCTAGATCCCTCGCCAGCTGAAGAATGACGTGGTGGGTCAAGTGCCTGAAACAGTGTTCACGGTTTGATCAGTTTGTGAAAAGGGAAGAAAGATGAATTTGAGAAATGTGATTTGAAGTTACCCGTTGACGAGTGAGAGCGGAAGTCCTCAAGCTCATCCTGCGAAGGTCACGTCTCATGGCAGTAGTGAGATCGATGTAATCCTGACAGTATTCTCAAGGGACCTATCAAGAAGGAAATGATGTCAGTGTATCCGTGGGTATGTATGTGTAGTTCTTTGATTCAGTGGGAGACTTACCTGTTCATATAATGGATCTATGTGATATCCCTCATCGACTGAAGGTCGTGAAATAGTAGAAGTCACGAAATTGTCTTCAACTCTTAGTTCTATGTTCCAATCCGCAAGCTGCAAGGCAGGAGGCCTATTTGCGTCTTGATCATCATCATTAGCAGCAGCTCTAGAGCTTTGACCCCGAGAACGGCGACTCTGTGGACATAAAGATGAAGTTTTGTGATTGCAGTTACTGGGATGAAAGAAAGTGTTATATTTACATACCCTTTCAGGAAGTTCTCCAGTCGCTAAGGGACGCATCAAGAACTGTTGACAGAAGACCTCATAGCTCGCATCAGAGAAAAGGAAAGCAGAAAGATTCACTCCTCTCTTGGACTCTAACAGGGCCTCACCCTTCAGTTTATCAGTATGACGCATATTTGCAGGAGGCAGAAAAGGCACCCTAGCTGCATCCATGTTTCCATAGACTTGGCGACAAACTCTCTTACCTAAGTACCAATATGTTAGGAGTACGCTATGCGTGTGGGGGAAAGCCATAGTCCTCCAAGTACCCCATGGGTCCCAGTTCACCTGAAGATTATGAAGAGTATGAGAATTGAATTTGAAAATTTTAAAAGAGAGACAATGGTTTGAGATTTTACCTGTTCTGCAGTGAGACCGGCAAGGATAGCCTTGGCAGCGGCATAATCATACCTATGGAGGTTGGATTGTTTCATGTGGCATGGATCAAAGCGAGCTAGAAATGGCCATTGGTTAACCCCCTCTTTCAAGAGAGGACAACCAAGACCCAAGTAGACGAAAGCCCATACCTGCATGAAAGAAAGATCAGGGAATTGATAAAGATATGGAAAGATTCTATTGAAAGACAATTGGGTGAAATCAATACCTGCCATATGAAAGCCAAGCCGCCGAAATCCTGGGCAGCATCTCGAGATTTGTCACACATGGAGCGATACATAGTCGCTAATGCAGCTCCGCCCCAGTCGTACAAATGAACATTATCCATATCATGTAAACTCTTCAAGAAGCCTAGAGGGGCTATATCCTGTGTACCCGCAAAGAAAGTGCATGAAAGCAGATACAAAATGAATGCTCGAGCAATATCCTCGGGTTCCCCTCCCTCCTCTTCACTTTGAATACTGAAGTGATTATAGAGTCAAGAGCGCCTGACTCCTCTTTTTGTCAAAGGAACATTTTCAACGCCCAAGAGATTTAGCAAGTATTCTTCATCGGTGTGAGCTTCTTCATAAAAAGCGAGTGGTTGGCCTCCAATATGAAGTCCTGTTATCATGGTGAAATCGAGTGGGGTCATAGTCATTTCCCCAAACCCGAAGTGAAATGTGTTGGTAGTGTCCCACCAGAGTTCAGAAAGAGCTATCATAGCCATTCTATCCATGTTGTTGAGCCAGAGAGAATCTAAAAAGAACTTGAAGCCTGCTTGCTCTACAATGGCCTTGGCTTGAGGTTGACGTGTCTCCATTAATTCCCACCATTTGATTAGCTTACCTAAGGAGTATCGTGTACGGATTTCGAAATTGGGCTGCATAAGCATGTTTGGGTTATATTCACATCAAAGCAAATGTTGTTATTTTTAAAGGACTTTTGATTCAAATGCAATGCAAGCATGACTATTGATTTATATATCATGAAATGAAGTAAAATTTATGCTTTGAATGAACCAAAATGATCAATACACTTTCAAAATGGTTTTTACAAAAAGATGAGTGCATGTTGTATGACACAATTTATTATCAAAGGCATGGTTGGTGTCACCAAAATCCAAAATGTTTCAAATTCAAAATTGATGGTGTTTTAATCAAATTAAACATCATAGAAAATTTTTGAGATACTTTACTTGACATGAAATGATTTGTAAAGAAGAAAATAGATAATGGTGTCATTTAGGCATTTTATCAAACATGTGATATGCATATTTTCAAAATGATATTTTCAAAGAAGATTGATCATGGCAAATACTTTCTAAAATCCTACAAAAATCATTGAAATATGATTAGGATATGCTTGATTTGAAAAATCAAAGTTTACTTCATTGAGGCATTTCATCAAACACTTGGTGTGCACCATTGACAAGCTTGTGAAGCTATGAAATAGGGCTCCCATGCTTTTCCCAAAGGTTATAATGATATGAAAATCAACAATCACAACATGCAAACAAGCATTTCAATTCAATCAATTGCATATGAATCAAGAGTTATTGAGGAAATTTAACTTACATTGTCTTTGGAGTGAATATACGAAAGATGTGTTCTAGGCTCCAAGAGTAGAGATGGTGGATGGAAGTCTCCATATGATGGTGCCTTGTATCTAGCCTTGACTTCCAAGAATGGATACTTTGAGTAAGGTAGAGGGGTTTGATCTCTAGACATTTTTGAAGAGAGTTGAGTATGGGAGAAGTGGAGAGGTTCACACCAAATGAAAACAAGTTGAAGAACTTGAGAAGATGAAGATGATTTTTTGTTGACAAGAGTGCAAACCAAAGATTTGGTTGAGTATGTATGGATTGAGGATCAAGAGAGAGAGTTTTGGAGCAAAATAGGCTTAGAAATGCTTAGAATGAGCACAAGAGTGCACATGAGCATGTGTGGTTTAAAAAGAACAAAAAAATTTCGGATCACACATGGTGACCGTCCTAGCTAGGACGGCTAGCCGTCCAGCCCAGGACGGCCACCAATGTGCCCCTCTTTGATTTTCTCAAATTTTATTTTTTCGATCAAATTTTTCCAAAATTAGTTCATGTTTTGCATGAAAATTATCAATAAATGAGGATTTTGGATGATGATTTTGAATGATGATTTTGAAATGATGATTTTTGAAAACATTATATATGAGAGAAGTACCATATAATTGAGGATATACTCATATGGGAGATGTACCATATGAACAATGAGTTTGAAGTTATTTTATGTGAGACATAAAATAACGATTTGAATTGTCTTATGTGATTATTTTATGTGAAACATAAAATGATGAGGTGAGATTATTTTATGTGAGACATAAAATAATGCTTTATATGGGAGATGTACCATGTGAACGATGAATTTGAGTTATTTTATATGAAGCATGAAATAACATTTTGAATTGTTTGAAATTATTTTATGTGAAACATAAAATGATGAGGTGAGATTATTTTATGTGAGACATAAAATAATGCTTTATATGGGAGATGTACCATATAATTGATGATATGTTCACATGGGAGATGTAGCATATGAACAATGAGTTTGAATTATTTTATGTGAAACATAAAATAATGGTTTAAAAATGTTTATATAGGAGAAGTGACATATAAATAATAATTCTTATGGGAGATGTACCATAGGAATAATGAGTATGGACTATTTTATGTGAGAGAAGTATCACATAAGATGATAACTTGTATGTGTTTATGTGAGAGAAGTATCACATAAAATGATGATTTGTGTATGTTTATGTGAGTGAGATATCACATAAATGTTTGTTTTGTGGTTTGTTGAGTCGTTGACTCCAAGATAATTGGAAGTGTAACTTCCGAGAAGGACTCTGGTCCCTTGAGATAATTGGAAAATGAGTTTTCCAAATATCGGTAATTGAAGTGATGCATCATTCCAGTATTTTGCTGTGTGAAGTCATTATCGATAAGTTCACTACTCAATTATCGATAATGAGGTAATTCCAGTCCCAGCCCAGTTCCAGTTCATGACCATTAGCGATACCTTCATTCACAATTATCGGTAATGGATTGAAGTGGATTGATGATCCAGATTTCTGCAGAAAGATATTATCGATAATTGTCGTTCACTATTATCGGTAATTACAGCTTGTAAAGCTGATTCAGAAGAGCCATTACCGATAATTGTCTTCCTAATTATCGGTAATGGGCGCCGCCTTAGCCAAAATATCTCGAATTTTTGACTTTTTGAAGGGCAAAATTGTATTTTCATTAGTCTTGTATATAAGCTTTTGCCCTCATCTATGTTTGTATGTATTTTTCATTTACATAGAATAGAATTAAGGTTTTGGTAAAGAGTTTTCTTCTTCCTTCTAATCTCTTCTTCTTCTTAACTTAAATAGGTACTTAGTTCATGTTTTAGTTTTAATTTCATTCTGTAATCTTGATATTATTTAGTTTTAATCTGTAACAAGTACTCAGTTTAATTTAATTCCAGTTTATAAAAGTTAATTTCATATTTCTTAGTTTAAATTATGCTTTTAAGTTATTTTATTTTTATTAAAGTTCTTTCAATCATTATGAGTAGCTAAATTATTAACTGGAATGAAGAGGGATACTTAATTTATATCTGAGGTATTAATTCTCACAAATAACTTAACTAGACAGATTTGGATATTCATACTAAACATAAAATTTATATATGATCCATAAGGAACTGTCAGCTTTTACCATCTGTTGGCAGGAGTTATTGCCACAGGTAGTTCTTACCAATTAAGGCATTCCAAGTGTGTGATGTTTGCATTAAATTGTTGTTTATCATGAATATCCTATTTCTTGAATAGTTGGTTAAGTTTCTATTGTAAAATTTTCCATTCAGGTCACTCTTCAGTATAACTGAGATGAATACAAATTGAGATGAATTAATACTAATGATATAAATAAGTTGAACTCTAAATTCCAGTTTGTCTATATTTCAGTAAGACTATAAACAATCCTTGTGTATTTTACACAAAAACAAATCTCAATCCAACCATTGATTTTCTTTCTTCTCTCTACACTAAACAACTTTTAGAAAGAATTTTCGAGTTTCTCTATAACTGCTTATCTCTGTGGACACAATCATGGGACTCCATGAAATATTATGCTTGCAACGGTAGATCCTACGCTTGGGATTGAACTGCACTTTATACGAGCAAGCACTTTACAACTTGTCTTCTTTCAAAGGTGGAAGACAACTCACCCACAAGGGTTTTCTCACTACCTTTACAAACTCACAAGATTCAATAATGAATAAGATGATACAAAAGTGAACTCCTTCAAGAGTAGATAAATATAATATGAGCTCAAACTAATATCTCTCAAGATCAAGAACTAGTATTGGCTTAGAGAGAAAGATTTTGAAGAGCTTGGATCACTCAAATAATTGATGAACAAGATTGATTTTTAGTAGAAAAGTGTTTCAAATAACTTGGAGTGAATAACTGACTTATCCAAGACTTATGTAAATGGTATTTAAAGGCTCTCATCATCATATAGCTATTGGGAAGAAGAATATAGCCGTTTGGGTTGTAAAAACTAGCCGTTATGATTTGCAGAGCATCATTAGTCGACTAGCACACAAGGATTAGTCGACTAGACCCTTTAGAAAGCATTTACAAAATAAGTCCGGAGTCGGTTAGTCGACTAGGACAGCTTGAATAGTCGACTAGAGAGTTAAAATCAATAAGTTTTGGAAAACTGGGTTTATTAGTCGACTAGTAAAAGAGGGTTTAGTCGACTAGAAACTTAAAATCACTTTGAACAAATTCTTCGGGCTCGATTAGTCGACTAGAACAGGAGGGGTTAGTCGACTAAGAAACTGTTAGTCGACTAATCACAAGGAATTAGTCGACCAGCTTATATTTTCATAAAACATGCTTACTGCCTTGCAGTTAGTCGATTAGTCACAAGGGGTTAGTCGACTAAAGAAGGCCATAAGGCACTTTTTATGAATTTTAAGCTGGATTTTGATTTAAGAAGAGCCCAAGGTTATTTGGAAATAATTTTGGTCAAACGAAATGATTTTCCCCTCAAACAAAATGATTTTCCCAAGTTAAAAATAGAGTAAAAAAGTCAAGTTCATTTTGATATAAAGTCTTGTGAGCTTCAACTCTTTATCTTGTGCAAGAATGGACATTGATGACTTTGAGCAAATCTTCAGCTTCCTTTATTGAATAGGCACACTAAGATGACCAAGGACAATACTCATAACCTGATTCAATCAATAAGCAAAGATATATGCACCAATAGATAGATAACAATTAATTTGCCAATAAAGATTGAAACAAAACATAATGTTCAATGTTAAGTATGAATGTGCATAGTTCAATGTTAAGTATGAATGTGCATAATCATTACACATTCAATGTTTGTTATCAACAAAACTTATAAACAACTAAGGATTGAAGCCATAGGGCTAACAATTATGATAGACATTAGAGAAGGGAAAAAAGAAAAATTTGGAGAATGAGAAGAATAATCTTTACCAATGACTATTGAAAAATGAAAAATGGTGAGAAATTATGTTGAATTTAAGAAACTCATTAAGATAGACGTTGTAAAAGGAGAAGCTAAGAAAAATATTTTATGAGAAAAAATTTGATACATTTAATGAATAAGAAAATGAGAAGAAGAATCTTAAGGGTCAAGGTTATAAATGTCTTTTATTATTTTAATGGGATTAATTTAGTCAATCAAAAGTTTTTTTCTAATAGCCACTTTTATAAGTATATATATATAGGGTCAAGTTCCCCTTACACCCTATTTTGACACCTATGTTTACACCTCGTTTTCAAAACACTATCTATGATAGATATTTTGACGAACTGACCGTTGGATTCAATACATTTCTTATGTATATCATGTATACCAAAAATCATAGTGATCCAACGGTTAGATTTTAAGAAATGTCACTATAAAAAATTGTTATGTTTTTAATTAATAAAAAAAATAATAGTTCTTCAAAATGATATTTTTCAAAAACTAACCGTTGGATCACTCCAATTTTTTTCATACATTACAAACATAAGATAAGTATCTAATCTAACGATCAGTTTCTCAAAATATTCGATTTACAATGATATTTGAAAATGAGGTGTAAACATAGGTGTCAAAATAGGGTGTAAGGGGAACCTGTCCCATATATATATATATTATATGCTTCTGCATATTTGAAGCTAAACGGATACATGAATCACTCAATGTCTTCTTGTGGGCCATTGGTGGGACATCCACTTTATGACTTCATAAATATTTATAGGAAGTATATGCCGACTTGGATTCACTAGTGAGCAGACCAAGTGCTCACCACCTAGGGAGCAATCTAGTGTAGCAAGATCTACACTAAGTTTATAATCCAACCAATAGCAAGATAAAGATAATCTTTTTGTCTTTAGTCACAAGACTTTATAAAATTCTGTAAAATTAAATAACGACATTTAACATTTTTGACTTAAAATTCAAAAGTTGTAGGTTTGACTAGATCCTCGCCAGTTTGGTATCAGAGCCTCACTAAGACTTAATCTTAAGGATTAACTTAGACTTAGCAAACCTGGCTTTAGCTTGGTTACAAACTAGAATACTTAATAATTTAGTGACCCAGTATCAGTTAATACCAGAAAATGAAGACATTTGTTTAACTACCTATAGACGAGGGTGTAACCACTCATATCATTTAGATACTAAAGAAGCCAATAGTCCTCAAGCAATTGCAGGAATATTAAATACCATAGTAGACTTAGAACAATGGAATACCTTAGCTTACGGAACCACTTTGCAAAACAACAAAAATACCAAAAAGATTTTAGCAAAAATCAAGACTATTGTTCAACTAATCATTGAACTTGACAACCAAATTCCAATAGATTTTGCAGAAGCTCTTAAGACAATTTTAGAAAATTCTAACGAAATTGCAAAGCTTGCTATTTCATTAGAAAAAAATAGAAAATAGACTAGAACAATAAAATAAAAATACATAAAATATTTTGACAAATTTAGAGCAACTCAAAAAAGTTCTTACTTAAAAGCTATATGGAAATCCAACCAACTTCTTTTAGTAATATAGAACCCATAAGTTATAACCCCCCACAAAGTATAGAAGAAACTATTGCAGAAATTAGCAGACTTTCTTCTTAAGAAAGAGAATGGATTAGATCTACAACTCTCACACAAATAGAGTTAGTAAAAGACTTGATACGAGGAGGAAATTGGATGTCCTCAGGACTCGTAATAATGTTTAGACAATTAAATAAATTTGAATTAGACATCAAGGAAGACCTTGAAGGAAAAAATAAAAGGCTTAGTAGATCTCTACAATTTTTTGACGAGCTTTAATCAAGCTCTAGCTAGAGAACTAACAAGTCAAGCTAATAGTAGACAACTAGAGTTTAGTACTCTAAAGAATACACTAGAAAGTCTCTATAACGAAATTAGAACAATTAACAAAAATGTTAATTCTACCAATAATAAGCTAGAGAGCGTAGACGAAAATCTTAAAGAATTTGTCAAAATCTTTAACCAATAAGAAGTTTTATATAAGGAATACCTTGATAAAGCCTTAGAACAATTAAAATTTCCGAACAAATAAATTTAGACTTAAAGATAATTGTCGAACAATTAGTCAATGAGACAAGAAATCAAAGAATTGATTTAGAACATGGAACTAATTCAATTCTAAAAGAACTGAAAGACTTACAAGAAAATCATAAACAAAGTTATAAGGAAAATAAGACAATATGTAAAATTACATTTTGAAAATAAAAAAGATGCTGAATCGATATTTAATCGATTAATAGAAGAATCAAAAGAAATTCAGACATTGATATCAACTATACCAAAACATATAGACAAGACAATAGAAATAGGAAAATTAATAAAAACATTGTTTAATGAATATAAAATAGAAATGCTATCTAAAATAGAAAGGTTAAACTTATCATGTAAGTTTAAAACAGAAGATCTAGAAGGATTAGGAATTAATAAAAGTCCTAGTAAAACTAGAATTATAAATGATGGTAAAGACAAAACTCTTAAGCTTAAAACAGAAGGAGAAACTTTAGGAACAACTAAATTTCTATTGATTAGAAGAATAAAAAGAGAATCGCTTAATTTAAGCCTTCAAATAAGAGAAAAAAGATACCTAACAGAATCTTTAAATTGGAAAGAATTCAAAGAAACAGACTTGAAAATCACAAGAGAGTATTGTGATCAAGGAGAATTACCACCTATCAAATATTCTAACATTTTTATAGAAGGATATAGACCAAAAGGACCAACTTATGATATAACAAGTTGTAGTAGACTTATAAAAATAAGCAATAAAGTTGAAAGAGTAGAAATATTTACAGAATACTGGATCAACCGAAAAGGTCTAAAGCAAGGATATCATTTCATGACAATAGGATTATTCCAAGCAAAAATCCAAGGACTCCATAAACCATCGAATGGATTAGTGGTTATGGTTAGTCTTGTAGATAAATGTTGGACCAACTTTGACTAAAAGCTCATAGGTTTAGCCCAACTACAATTCACAAACAACCTAGCTTACTTTAGTGTAATACGTGGATTTACAATCCCAGTAGAAGCAGCTAGTAGTATTAAGCTATGCATAACTACTAAAGGATATGAAGGGTTTGACATGAAATATGGTAATATGACAATAAATTATCAGACATGTGTTATGTTCCATCAAACAGACAAAGATGAAATGATCCCTGGATTAGCTAGAGAAAAAATTAATGAACAGATATTAGTTCGTGCAAGCTAGCATGAACATAATGCTACCTATAATGTTCATAATATATGAGAAATGATTCCAAAACTCCAAGAAATGTGGAAAGTAGAGAATCTTTTTCCTAAAGAAATAGTGCAAAAAAAAAAAAAAAAAAACATATTTGCATGAAGACCTTAAGACAGGAGATGTATATCTACAATTTAGAAAACCAAAATATGTAGATAAAAAAGATCCAAAAACTCTAAGCCAAACAGGCCATAGATTTATGAAATCCACATTTGAAATAGAAGAATCATCAAGAGATTCACAACAAAACCATGGTGGAAAACATAGTATAGACCTACCTCAAGCATAGGCACATAGATGTATAGACCTTGACCTAGGATTAGAAGAAGGATATTATGATGAAAAAATAGAAAGAAAAGTAAAAAACATAATATCTAAAATTAGAATCCAAAATTTGGGAAAAGACCCTACAAAAGAAGAAGAACGAATCTTCAGGACAAACATGAATAGTTCATATTCTATGAATAAGTCACATTCAAAATTTTGCATGTTTAGAACAATAACATCAGACTTCAATAAAAAATGGGAAGAACTAGGAACTGCTAAAACGGTAGAAGAAGCGTTAAAAGCCTTAGAAATAAACAAATCCAAAGAAAAGATTAAAATACCATTGAGTCAAGAATTTCAAGAAAAAAGAAGGATCTTAAAAACATAAGTAAATCTAGAAAAGGGAGAGTCATCAAACACTCTACCCCTCTAGAGAAAATATAACAATTCCAAAATATCAAGGAAACGTGGTGACAACCAAACCTAGTTTTGTACGAGGGTTACCTACAAACGAAAGAGAATACTATGGAATAAGAAATATGGCTATAAAAGTTATAAATCCTTTAGGTATTTACTTAAACCTAGACAACATTCAAGATAAGAAAAAAGCTCTTACTGAATGGAAATACCAAATGAATATTTGCTTTGCAGCAAACTCGGACTGGACACCTCAGTCGTGTCATGACTATGCAGAACAATCACTTAGGGGAAATGTTAGAAATTTTCTTAAAAATCTTAAAGAAACAAAAGATCCTATAAAAAGAGAACAACTTATTGCATGGCAAGAAACCTATGCACAAAGTAGAACAATCAACGGTTATATTGAATTGTTTGAAAAAGAATTTATTGGTTATAATTATCTAACCAGAGATTCAGAAAAAGAATTGGCAAGAGCAAAACTAAGTTTACTTAGTATATGTCAACTTAGCTAGATCATACCCTACTCTAATGAGTATGAATCACTATATTACCAAATAAGTAATGATAGTGAAGAATTAAAAGACGAATATTTTAGGAAATTACCCAAAATAGGAAACCTTACTCTAAACAACTATAAAGCATGGAATGGTATAATGGACAAAAGGCAAATAGCCTTGGTGAAAGAATTAATTTTGCCTTACTATATTATTCATAAGAAGAGAAATATTAGAGAAAATGAACTATTAATTATGAGTTCAAACATTTACCTTCTATTAAAGACCAAAGAGATATTCCTCCAACCCAATAGGGATGTGGAGGTAGTCAGCTTTGAAATTATAGGAAGAAAAGATCTTTAAATAAAAGAAGAACCAATAATAGAACAAATAATAGACAAAATAATAGAGAGCTGAGTTTCCCAAAGAAGAGATATAATTTTAGAAAATCTCAAACATTCAAGAAAGCTCATCCGAAGAAAAGAACAGAAAATAGAACTAAAGGAAGATATCTAAAGAAAAATCAATCGGCAAAGAAGAAAGTGCCTAATTATAGGAAAGAAAGACCTAACAACCAGTCCAAAAAAGAATGTTGGACATGTGGAGATAAAAACCATTTTGCTGCAGATTGTCCAAGAAAAGATGAAAATCAAAAGAAAGTAAATTTAATAAATTCTATCCTTGAAGAAGCAGATGAAAGAGATCTAAACATCCTATATGAAATAGAAGAAGAAGATTATTTAGATGATGACCAGTTAATAATAAGTATAGAAACAACAGAAAGTTGGAAATAAGAAATGGTTGAAAGATTAGCAGAAATGTAAGATTTTGAAGGGAATTCAGAAGAAGAACCTAATGAAGACGAATTTCTAGAAGAATTAGAAAATTATAGTAATACAAAGACATTACTTATGTTTAGAGAAGAAACCCTAGCAGAGACTATATATAGAGAATCTATATATCTAGACCTCGAAGGAGAAGAATTTACTTGTAAAATAAACAATTGGAAAGTAGAAAATAGGTTCATCTTAAGAGAGTTAGAAAAAGAAAAACAACCATTATGCTTAAGAAACAATAAGCATAAATATGCATTTGATATGAAGAAATCAAAAAAGAATTTCATATGTGAATATTGTGGATATTGTGGATATGGAACTAAAGACGAACCATTTTTAGTTTGTCTTGGATGCCCCCTTCACTACCATGAAGAATGTTTCCTCAACTTAATTAAAAAGAATAGAGGAATATAAGACATAAAAAGGGTAAAAGATTGTCTTAAAATCTTTTACAAAAAGGTTGAGACAATAAAAAATAACAAACAAGAGTTATTAGAAAAACCAACCTACTCGGACAAAGGTAAAGCTAAAATAACAGAAGAATCAAAAAATTCTAGCGATGACAGTGACTGTGAGTTTTTTGATATACCTTATCTAGACTGAGTTTTAAGACCATTTAGAATCAACACATGTCAAAGACAAAAAGAAAAGGGAAGAATTCTTTATGTTGAACTACCAGCAGAACACAAAGAATTTAAAAGAATACTAACGTGATATACCTATACAGGTAGTACAGAATCAATGGTAAAAAGTGGAGTTTTTCCGGAAGAATTCATAAAAAAAAAAAAAAAGCATGTGTTCCTACTAAATGAGTAATAGCAGACGGATCAACTGTTGATTTTGATACAATAACAATGCTGATCAAAATTAAATTAGGTGATGAAATAATAAGACAACAATTTTGGGTGACTGAAGAAAATGCTTTTGATAGTGATGTACTATTAGGAAATGATTTTTTCCTAAAATATGAACCTATTATGTGGAATAGTTCTGAAATAAGGATTTCATTAGAAAAATACTTCGATACCTCTTTAAATGTACTCTTCGAATATAAATTTTATCGAAGAAAAAAATAAAGAAAACCTAGAAAATGAACATCAGAGTTCGACTAGCAAGCCTGGTGGGATGGTAATAGACCTCCCCTTAAAACCTCTTAATAAGGTTGAACCATTAAAAGAAAAATGTACTTGTCCAGACGATAAGTGTTATAAACAAATAAATAAGATTCAACAAGAAATAGAAGATAACTTTATCTTAGAACAAAAACTAGAAAAAGAGAGAAAAATAATAGCCAAACAAGAAAAGCTACAAGAAATTAAAGACTTGGTTAAACTAGCTTTAGGAACAAACCCTATAGCAGGATGGTAAAAGGATAAAGCAGAATGTGTAATAATACCCATAGACCCAAATAGAATAATTAAAGGTAAACAACTTGCCTACAATCCTAGAGATAGACTTTAATTCATCGAAGAAGTTGATGAACTATTATCATTAAAACTTATAAAACCTAGTATAAGTCCACACAATAGTCCAACATTCTTTGTTTAAAACCATGCATAAATTATAAGACAAAAAAGAAGAATGGTAATAGACTACTGGGAACTTAACAAGAATTGTGAATTCGATTCATATAAAATTCCCAATAAAGAAATGTTAATAAATGTAATAGTAGGAAAAAATTGGTTTTCAAAATTCAATTATAAATCAGGATTTTGGCAAATCAAGATGAATGTAGACAGTGTCCCTTGGACAACATTTTCCACACTTCAAGGAAAGTATGAATGGCTAACAATGCCATTTGAATATAAAAATGCTCCCCAAGTATTTCAAAGACGAATGAGCGACATATTTAGAAGACATTCAGAATACTGCCTAGTATATATAGATGATATATTAGTAGCTAGTGAGATTGAAGAAGAACACTATATTCATTGTGAAAACGTAATGCAAGAATTTATTAAGCATGGCTTAGTAATAAGAGCATCTCCAATGCAAAAGCCAAAATTGGCACTCCAAAAAGCACTAGTTGATGCCAAATTCTAAGCCCAAATGGCACTAGTTGATGCCAAATTTGGCTTTATAGCATCAAACAGTGCCAAATTTGGCAACTAATGCTTTTTAGGGTGCCAAATTTGGCTTTGCATTGGAGATGCTCTAAGTGAGAAAAAAATGATTCTTAGGAAAAATAAAATTGAATTTTTAGGATTTCAAATAGACTCGGGAAAGATTAAATTACAAGACCATCTATTAAAGAAATTATTAGAATTTTCAGAAAATATCAGAAGTAGAAAAGAAGTTCAAAGTTTCCTTGGAATACTTAACTGTGCTGCTAATTTCCTAAATGGAATAGCAAGAAAGAGAGCTAGTCTAACCTCTAAGCTAAAAGGCAAAGAGACAGCTAATCCATTCAAATGGATAGATTATGACGCAAAAGTCATAAGACAAATTAAAGAAGAAATTAAAAAGATTCCACCATTAGATTTACCAAATGTAGATGATTATTTTATAATGGAGACACATGCTTTATTAAATCAATGGGGAATAGTTTACTGTGCCATATGTGCCAAGACTCAAAGAAAAAAGTTATGTGGCTATAGATCAGGAACCTTTATCCCAGCGGGAGTTAACTATACTGCCCACGAAAGAGAAGTGTTAGCAGTAAAAAGAGGAATAGAAAGATATGTTATCTTTCTAAAATCTAAGACATTTACAGTGATCACAGACTCTACATATGTAAAAAAAAAAAATTTAAAGTTAGACCACACAAAGACTTATAAGATGTCAAATTTACTTAAACGAATTTAATTTCGTAGTAGAACACAAAAAAGGAAAAGATATTATTGTCCCTGACATACTTAGCAGAGATGAAAGATTGGTTACCAATTGTTGTTCTAATAAATCTTGTTTAATGTTTAATTCAGAAATTGATCCTTTTTCCATTAGAGGAAGAGGAAGAGGATTCAACAAACCCTCTAGCTTTGCTAGAATGCCATACAGACACACAATTTCAGATTCTGAAGACAAAGCAAAAACTAAAGTCGAAGACCTTGATCCCCAGAGAAAAAGGATTGAAGACAAGCTGAAAAGACTTCCTATTCCTTTAATCAAGGACCAAGATGACTTGATGATCTCTCCTCGAAAGGATTCAGAAGAAGTGGAAAGACAAAATATAATAATTGGTGGATTATATTATCCACAATTCAATAGATGAAAGCAATTTCTAGACATCGCTAAATGGAGAAGAGATTTTACTGATTGTGAATTATTCATTGGGGATGCCTTATGGTGGTACTATGCCAATGAATTGCAGATATCGTTCAGTCAGACTCTAGTCTTAACACTCAGGTATATGAGAGATGTTAAACTAAGCCAAGACTTTGAACCACTAATCGAAGAAGGATCTAGCACAGAAAACTCAGACGAAGGTTTTGTAAAACCTAAGACTTCTTTTATTAAAGATTCAAAAAGACTCCATGATATTTCCTATGCTGAGATAGCTCAAACAACTCAAAATAAAGAATTAGAAAAAAAACATCCTTTAAAGAAGTATAGAAAAATTAATTATCTTGTGAATTTAAAGATAACGATGTTTAAAGAAGAAGGCCATAAAGATCCCAGTCATCTTGAAGCTATCCATGTTGTAAAATGCTATCTAAACTTATTTTCTCAAGGCATTATGCCTTAAGGAACACTCTCTATAATGGGAGTATTCTTGAACTGTAAATGAGGTGCGCAATAGATTCCCAAGCATAGGAGTCCACCGGTCGTCAAGCAATAAATACTGAGGGAGTCCCCAGGTCATATCCACAAGGAGTGGAACAGGTCCAAATGATCTTTATGTGTTGCAAACCAAAAAAATACAAATGAAAGTGTAAAATCATGGGGGCTTTTGATTGTTGAGAGATTTGTTTATACTAAATGATGACAAATTATAAAAGAAAACTAACTAAGTTAAGTGAGATGAGTCCTAAGGATTCATTCCTTCCAAACCTTTGATATATGATTTCTCAAACATATACTCTATCAATAATCATTTACTCTATGGTCTTGATTGGAGAGTTTAGCAATAGAAGCTCAAATAAAGTGACACAAATGATAGAATGAAGCTCAACACTCTCTTTGACATTTTCACAAACATATGGTGTGCATATGTGCTCAATAATCAATTATAACAAGTCATGCAATGGTCATGAATATGATACTACAAGGGTTCATAAGATGTAGCATTTTCACAAACATGTAGTATGCATATGTGCTCACTAACCAAACATAACAAGTTATACAATGATCATTAATATGAAACTACAAGGGTTCAAAGGATGAGAGAGCATTTAAACAATATTCTATTGACATTGAAAGCTTTTGAGATGAGAAAGAACCATTTACCTAGGGTTTGGAGAGGAAATCCACCATAGAACCCACCTTGAGGTTGTTTAGCTAGCCATGAATGATAACAAATGCACAATGAAGAACAATAAATGCCAAACTATTGATTGAAGATTGGAAAACAAAGTTTAACAAGCTAAAAACTAAATTACATTACATAAACTTAAAGGAAAACTAATCTACTCCTAAAACTAAGAGAGAAAACTAAGCTAACCTAAGAAAATAACTAAGAACAAGATGAGAGAGTGCCTCTCCAGCTGCAAAACATGCCTTTATACCCCCCTCTAGGATTACAATCAAATGAAGGTGAAAAACCAAGGTGCCCTAACTTAAAAACACAATTTACAAACCAAACTGCTGCATTTTCGAGGTTTGGGACCGGTCCCACTTATGCTAGGACCGGTCCTGGCACTCCCTGACCTTCAAAAATGCCAAATTTAAAGCCCAGGACCTGTCCTAAATAGCCAAGACCGGTCCTCCCTGTGCAGCAGCCTAAAAAAATATGCTCCAACTTCAAATGCTTGTAACTTTCTCGTCCGGAGTCGGATTTGTACGTTCTTTATATGCACGCGAAGCTTGAGAAGTCTTCTTTCCAACCATGGAGGTCTTATTATCTAATTAAATATGAGGAGAAATTTTGTTTCCAAAATGTCCATATTGGTCGCTTTTTCATGACTTCATTTGCCCATATCTCCCAAACCATTTGGTATTTAGCTTTGAAATTTGACATGTGGCATCTAGACACACTTAGAAGTATGTTCTATAAGTCCCATGACCTTTGGAGACTTCCAAGGCTTGACTCGAAGCTCTCACTTTGCATGCAAAAGGCATCCATTTTAGCGCATTCAACCTGCAAAGCACAAAAACAAGGTAAAACATAAAAAGCAACTATTTACAAGTATAAATGGCTCAAGTATGCACAAAATGGTGGGAATAATGCATGAGAAATATATAAATAGATGATGCAATCAGAGTATGCCCAGAATGGCCTATGGCATTCCTTCACTTTGACAAACGAGAGAGTCATGTTAAAAGATTCTTATTTGAGACAGGACTTGTATCTTTAATTAAAGTAAATGAGTCATTATCAGAAGTAGACTTCCTGGAAAATGAAGTGATCAATTAGCTGATCGTGATGAAGAAGAATGTTCCTTTCACAATACAAGTATTCTCGTTGGGAGCAGCAATCATAGGAGCCAATGTAATTCCTAATTTTCACTTGCTTAGATTTACCGAAGAAAAGTTTGAACCCAATATTTAAAGAGGGTTTAATCCAAGAATCTTTTCTGACACAGACCTCATCAGACAAAGAATAACCATGCTTGAAGAGATTATCAGCGAACTTCATACAAGACCCACGTATTGGTATACAACATACCAAAGCGAGAAATATCTTATACAGTTCTCAGAACCATATGAAGGCACAGTAGAGAAGTATGAAAAATATAATCAGACTCCATTAGACCTACCAATAACTCTTGTTATTGAAATAGTGCCAATGGAAGACAACAAGACCCATACAGCAAAAGTAGAAGTGAATAGTGAAAGCAAGATTCTTTCTGAAAAAGAAGAATAAGACATATGAAGCAAAAGCTAAAGACTATGTGAAGAACTTCAGTTTTTCAGAATCACGTGAAGATTTAAAGACTTTGTAGAAGCTTTGCAGGATGAACATGGAGAATCCAATTATCTAGATTACGTTGAGATAAGATAGAGTATACTATGCTAAAGGAACTCTATATAAGATATCCTTAGGAGAAGTGAGGTAGTAAGAGTTTCACTCAGACAACCCCCTAAGCTCTAGCAACCTTACTACATAGAGACACTTCTAGTTCTAAGACCAATCCTGTATATTGGGATATATCTTGTATTTCTTTTTAGAGTGATGATGTTCTAAGCTTTCCCTAGTCCTAAGGGAGTAAGCTATATCTAATGAGTGTTGTGTGTTTTGTTTTCATCCTTCAATAAAGAAAGCTCGTTTCATCCAAGCCTAAGCATTATACTTTCATCTT
>JAESVK010065702.1:108554-134339 GCA_017140935.1 Hamamelis virginiana
TAAAGAAAGCTCGTTTCATCCAAGCCTAAGCATTATACTTTCATCTTGATGCTATATATTATTGTCATTTCGACCATTTTAGACTATCTCTTGTATCTCAATCCTAAATGGCCATAGTGAGCTGTTGCTAGCCATTGTCCTTAAACGTTATCCGTGTTGCCGTGGTAGGCATTGAGGCATGTAGGCACATTGGATTGAAGGGTAGGCCTTTGAAGCAAAGACGAGTCAAGAAAGGAAAGAGATCTCTAAAAGACAACCAGACCATGTCGTAGACAATAATAGTATGAGAAAGAAGCGAAGTAAAAGCGGAAGCAGCAGTGGACCATTCCCACTTAGAGAAGGTATAAAACTAAAACTACTCTCATTTACTTATATGCTGAAACCTAAGGATGCCTTTAGTTTATGTATTGTATTTCTAAAGCATCATCATCACTTGAAAAGAAAGATTTAAAACTAAGAATCATAGAAATTTTAGACAATAGAGAAAAATACCCATACTACCCGTATTTTAAAAAAAAGAACTCTTATATTTTAGAGAAACACATTCTGAAACCAGACAATATCTTACAGAAGATAAGTTTCTAGACCATTATCATAACAAAGAATTATAATTCGCATAGAAACCATTAAACTCTATTGTGAAATAGCAATTGAAACAGCAAAATCATTAATTGAAGCTCCAGAGAAAAGAAAGTTAGAATATCTATCAAACATTATAGACAGTACTATTGAAAATCTAAAACTAGAATTAGTAGCAGAAATAATTGAAGACCAGTGGTACGTAAAAAATGTGGTATTTACAAAGCCTAATTTATTGAAGATTAGACAAACAGGAATCAAATTACCCATTAGTAATATTTTTAGGGTATGAACTTAAATTGTTATAAAGATTGGAAAGAAAGTCTTATAAAATGAGAAAAAAGACATAGAATTTATTGTGGCCAATTCACTCAGCCAAGAAGAAGAAAAACAATATAGAAATATAATGCTTACCTGCGGAACATTCCGATACATAGAAGAAATAATTAAGTGGATAACAGAAGCTCCACCAAGAAATAGAGGAAAAACAGCTTTAAGAGGAGATAGAGACAGAAGTGATATAAAAGAATTAGATAAAGACCTTAAAGAAGCAAGAGAATTGCTTAAATTCATTAGATTTAAAAGAATTGGAGAATTGTACGATTTTTGTACAGAACATAACCTAGAATATGACGAGGTTAAAAGAGATTTAACCAAGAACGAAGCTAGTCTCTTAAAAGATATACCAGAATACGCTGAAGACGAATTAAACAAAATAAGAGATATTTTTATTTTTGTACCAATCCAAACATTCAATCAAAAAACAGCAAAAAAACTATTATTAGACTTTCCTGCCATTAAAATAGACGATTTCCCAAAAAGAACATTTTCTTTAAAAGAAATCTTAATTAATCGAGGAGAAAATTTTGTTATTAAAAGTTTTATTGATTCAAACAGAGGACCATAAATAAATCTTATAAAGATTTGGACCATTTGTTGTAACACAAAAAATAGCAAAGAATAGACTTAAAATAGGTGCAAAGCATTGGATTATTGTCTCAAAAAGCTTGTCATCTAGCAACATAGAAGAAGACAAAATAACATTAACAATTAGATTGGTTTTGAGTACAAGTGTCACAGATCCATCGGCGGCTCACCACCTAGTGAGCAAAGAGGTGCTCACCAGCAAACCTAGAATATTCGAAGCTAAACAGATACATGAATCACTCAAAGTCTTCATGTACGTGGGCCATTGGTGGGACATCCACTTTATGACTTTCATAACAGATGGGTTGTTTTGAGTGAGAGATAGAGAAAGATGAGGACAAAACGAGAGAGAGAGAGGGAGAGAGAGAGGGGGGAGTAAAAAGTGGTTGCTGATTAGAAGAGGGTGGGAAATAATAAAAAATTATGAAAAAGGGTTGGGCATGCCAAGTCTTCCCCATTGAAAGGTCCTAGTTTTGGTCGCTTTTGATTCATGAGTCAAAATTGCTTATTTTTATTCTTTTCTTTGCCAAATTCCTCATCACTTACCATTTTGAATATATCTAGAAGCAAATAATTTGTACCACTATTTTGTTTTATATCATTGGGACGAAAACTATTGATCTGAAAGCTTAAGTTTAAGAGTGGAGAGATTCAATTGAATATATGGAACACTATTTGTTGTCCCAAATATATAACCCTAGAGGGGGGTGTATAGGGTTTATGGCAAACTTTTGCAATTAATTACCAAATAAAATTAGGGTTCAATTACTAGTAGCAGAAGCAATAATACAAATGCAAGTAATTCAAAGAGAGAAGGGAAGAGAAATCAAACACAACGATTTTAACGAGGTTCGGACTCCGCCTGCTCCTCGCCTTGTACCTCAGCTCAAGGATTCCAACAATCCACTAAGGATTAACTCCTTCAAGGTGGAGAAACCTTTACACGATCTTCTTTATCCCAGGTGGAAGACCCTCACCTCAATCTCACAAAGAACTTATCAAATGGCTCACAAAGAACCCACTAGTGCTCATAAAGAACACTTCTTCAAGCTTCACAGAGACCGCTTGGTCAATGCTCACAAAGAGCTTTACAAGATTTACAAATGAATCAAATAAGAGTACAACAAGAGAGCTCCTTGAAGAGTAGATGATTACAAATAAGCTCACACTATAATCTCTCAATTTGATGAACTAAATTTTGGCTCAAGAGAGTGATTGATGACTAAATCATACAAAAAGGATGATAGAACTAGTTGGAGTATATTTGTATGTGATCAACAACTAATTTAATACTCAATCAAAGAGAATTTATAAGCCCCAAGTGGTAAATGGTCGTTAGGCACAATAAACTAGCCGTTTGGGTTGGTCAAAACTAGCCGTTATAAAGTTCAGGGCACGGTTAGTCGACTAGGCAAATGTGGTTAGTCAACTAGATAAGTTAAAACAAGTGAGTTTCGAAATCTGGGCTCGGTTAGTCGACTACACAAAAGTGGTTAGTCGACTAAGGAGGTCCTTAGTCGACTAACCACTTTTGTGTAGTCGAAAAGCTTTAATATTCAAGATTCCATCTTTTAAAAAAGCTTCTTGCAACCCATTGATACATTCAAAATGTTTTAATCTTCTCATCACACATTTTTCCAGCCACCCCATCATCAAACTCTTCAACCACAAAGGATTCGAGCGATAGAAGTCAGATTCTTCCCACCCAGTGGCGGAACCAGGAGTATAGTCTAGGGGGGACAAATCCCTTACCAACCTTTCCCCAAAGTCTAGGGGGGCCAAGCCCCTTACCAACCTTTCCCCATCAAGCAAATATCATATTATATATATATATATATATATATATTAAGGAAAGTCAAAAAGCTAGGGGAGGCCATGGCCCCCCTTGGCTATGCCCTGCTTCCGCCCCTGTTCCCACCTACCTCATCAACCTTCAAAACATTGATCCATAACCTTTCCCAAGGTGAACTCTACAACACACGCTCCACCTATCGAGCTCCACGACATCCAACACTGATCTCCATCAGCAAATACCTTGGAATTAACCAAAGCCACCTTGGATCCACCAAGGCCAAGATTCAATCACCTTGAATCTCACAAACACAAAGGTATGTGGTCTACAACACTCTCAACATCAAAGATATATTGACTAAATCATCATACAATTGATCAATAAGCCCCAGATCTAATGAATTGTAGGGAGAGAAAACGGAAAGAATCAAAGAATCCTCCTTCTTTCTATGTTCTCACTCTTTTTAAACCTACCTAAAATGATGAATATATACTAGTACATCAACCGTAGACCAAATAATGACATGTACAAGTCATAACATAGTGAAAATAGGGTTAAAAAGACAAAATAACACGAGTAATATCAATGCAGCTAAGGGTTGGATCGATCGAGCATGCTTGCAGGAGGAAAATTACACTTCTACAAGCGACTTGATTCGATCGAGGTGAACCTTGGATCGATCCAAAATTACACTTTTTGCAGGCATATAGGATCGGGCCACATGTGTTTTGGATCGAACCAAACAGTTATATACCTTAAAAATCAGTGTTAGAACACTATCTCTTGACTTTGACTCAGCCTACAACTTCTCTAACCACCTACGGTGAAATTTATAGGTCTCTAGGTCACTTATCATCCTAAAGGTGAGATTGAATGATCCTTAAACCTTGTCTCTTCTATTAAAATCTTCATTTGAAAGCATGAAATTGATCTTCAATCTTCGTATTCACTTGATGCATGGCTCGCAGATGGAAAGAGTACTCAACCATTTAAAACACAAGAATGTTTTGAACTATGGAATTTAGCCAACACTAAAAATTCCTAACAACTAGAAAGAGTATCGATCTAATCTAACGGTCGATTTTTCAAAATACTTATCCCACAAATGACTCTAAAGACATTGTCTTGACTCTAACTAAGGTCATTGTTGTCCCAAATATATAACCCTATAGGGGGGTGAATAGGGTCTTTTTGGCAAACTTTTGCAATTAATTACCAAATAAAATTAGGTTCAATTAATTTCAATACAATCAAATATATAAGCAATTAATTGAAACAAGAGTAAGGGAAAGAGAGATCAAACACAGTGTTTTAACGAGGTTCGAACTCCGCCTACTCCTCGCTTTAAGCACCCATCTCAATGATTCCCACAATCCACTAAGGATTACTCATTTAAGATGGAGAAACTTTTACATAGTCTTCTTTATCCCAGGTGGAAGACTCTTACCTTAGCTCACGAAGAACTATCTCAATGGCTCACAAAGAACCCACAAATGTGCTCACAAAGAACACCCCAAGTATTCACAAAGAACACTTAATACAATCTCACAAATGTTGGTGTGTACAATAAATGCTTCAAGAAGCTGATTCACACAAGTATAAAGCTCAATGAATAGCCTCTCAGAAGATTAACAAATATAGCTCAAGAGTTTGGTAGAGAAGCTTTAAATGATTAATGTTTGCAATGAATGATATTAACTAGTGTTTGATTGATAACAATAAATGAAGAGCTCACCTCTATTTATATTGATTTCAGTCTAAAATGGCCGTTTAAAATAAGCTTGAATCCCATTGGAGGAGAAGAGAATAGCAGGCCTCAGTTAATGCTTTAAATGCCCAAAATAGAAAGAGCCGTTTTGTATTTGCAAAAGCCTTAGTCGACTAGACAAAAGTGATTAGTCGACTAGCCAGTTAAAAATTCAAAGCAAATTTATTCTCGGGCTCGGTTAGTCGACTAGGCAACATAGGTTAGTCGACTAACTAAGTCAAAATCAGTTTGTAAAAATTTTCGGGCACGGTTAGTCAACTAAACTAGGATAATTAGTTGACTAGCTCTTCTACATTTCCAAACTTGGCTACTGGAGTGTGATCGTCAGAGAACAAGGCAGATTATTCCTTGTTAATGATCAAGATTAATATATTTATAAAACTGCGTGTTTGTTAATCTCAATTCGATTGTGATTGGTGAGCACGAGTGTCGAACCACTGGGAAATATGTAGATTTAAAATGAGAAACTATTAGATTAATTAAAGTGAAAGAATATTGTCAAATTAATTTGGTGGTGAAAAGAGCTTCAATTGGGTTGAAGCGGAAATGCTGAATTTAACAAAACTGATTAAAACGCGATTAATTAGTGGAATGAGCGGAACTTGGGTGAGAAGTCCATTGAATATCAAATATGTAATTTAGTTATAAAATCCACGATATAGTAATTATGTATGGTGGTTCATCCAACTACAAGAAGGAATACCCAAAAAGATGATGAATAACAGGACCGGCAGGTTTATCCTTAAAAATGAATGGAATATCACTATCCACCTTAAATGGGGATAAAGCAAGCTAGTTTGTTATTCATCCCAATAAGTACCATTGCATAATTATATAATTGCAATCACAGATATGCAATTATATTATATTATATTTAGCGATAGTGTGCGGTAAACCTTCACAACTATGCAATCACATAATACAAATAAAGGGATGTTTATAAACTAGAAATGCATAAAGAATCCAACTTCATCCTCACCCAAGCTTGGAGTATTAACTACACATCAATGGAGGAGAATATCCTTTATCCATGACAAGCTCTAAGGGGTCACGGGATGGAAAAGTAAAAGAAAGTATAAAGTAAATTACTGAAGTAAATAAAGAAAAAGTGACTGAAAGAAATAAAGAAAATGGCGTAAGTAAATAAAGAAAAGGGCTTAAATAAATAAAGAAAATGACAGTAAAAGTAAAGAACAATCCTCAAGTGAGAATTGAGCCATGTATTAAAAAGGAAAATTGCAGAAATTAAAGTGCAGAAATTAAAGACTGAATAAGTAAAGAACAATTCTCAAATTAGAATTGAACCATGCATTAAAGGAAAAATTACAGAAAAGTAGAAAAATGCTGAAAAAATAAATGACCGAATAAAAAGCAGAATTGAACTGTAAGATGAAGTCTATTAAAAATGACAGAGTAATGATTCAGAGCAGAAGTCTTGAACCCTTTTAAAGTCACATATACATTTCTATATATAGACTAAATTTACAAAAGACCAAAATGCCCTCAAAATATCAAGAAATATCTAAGACAGCCCTCAGCCGACCTAAGTCTATCGATAGAGAGATTTGGCTATCGATAGAACTTCTATCGATAGAGAATCTTGGCTATCGATAGTCATGTTGGTTCTGGCTTGGTGATTGCAGAATTTCTTCTGCTGCGTTCCGGACTTCATTGCCTTGATTGCTTTATCGCGAAACGCTTCCTTTTGGTGCTTTAGGCAAGTCATTACGAGAGACGGCTTTGTACCTATTCAAACTGTACAAATTCTTACAAAAGGAGAAATTAAGCAAGTTAAATGGATTTTATACAAAATAGGTTATTTATTACGCAACTATTTAAATAAGGGAACGCAGTATTTCCATAGTTGAAGGTATGATTATGGTTCAATCAGAGTGCTTTTAGTCTACTAGACTAATGGATTAGTCGACTAAAGATCTCCTTAGTCGACTACTTTATATGATTAGTCGACTAAACTTGGAATTTCCAAAGTTCTAGCTACTGGATCATGATTAGTCGACTATACTAAGGTGCTTAGTCGACTAGACATGCTCTTAAGCTAAAAACTTGAAATTCTTAAGTCTATTTCAACTCAAAACATCTAAAGTAGTTAACTTAAGCATTCAAAAGCATTTTTACAAATTTTCTAAGTTAATGAATGCCAATACAATATGAGAAAACCTTTTGGCTTGAGTTATGCAAGTTTAATTAAATGAGTTGCCTTACAAAAGGTTCCTAAACATCTTGACATCAAAGGTCTTCAATGAATGGCTTCAAAATGACTTTCATAAGCTTCATGATCAAATGACTTTGCATATTTGCACAATTAAGAAGCTTTGAATGTGTTGATGAGCTCCAACAAGATATGGCTTTGATTCTATGGAGACAAAAACGCTTAACTATTTGTTAGTAACTAAAGTAATGTTTGTTGATCATCAAAATGTGGTCAATGCAATTAACCTTAGGGCTAATAGTCATGACATGATCAGAGAGAGAGAGAGAGAGAGAGAGAGAGAGAGAGTTGTTCCGTCAATGTAAAAGCGTCAACCAAGCACAAAAGGTAACTTACATAAGGTAGGAAGCAAACATGTCTTAAGGACAAGTGAAGAACATAATTGGCATTGCTGCAACATTAGAGGGTAAAAAGGGCATGTCACATATATAATGACATTTTCCTGGTATTTTTATACAATGTAATAAGGATGGGAATGAAAGTGAAACACAATATTTTAGGGACCATTTTAATATTATGTTTTATAGAAAACATTTTAAGCAATTCTTATGTAACAAATTAGATACATATCGGTTCCGTCTCCATAGATTTAATTGAAATTAAATGGTCATGATCATCGATCAAATTAAAATAATTTTCTTGTACTCAATTAACCTAGTAGATAAGATTTGATATAATGTCATGCGCATCGCAATAATATCCACTAGTAGTACCTATTTACAAGTAGGAGGTTTTCTATAATTAGAGTATCTCCAATGCATTCATGCCATTTAAGATGCCAATGCTAAAATTTAGTATAACCCCAAATGGTACTAATGTCAAATTTTAACACCTATGTGCTCCAATGCATTAGTGCCATTTTTTTGCAGTAACCACCTTTTTAGAGGGAGCATGATGTGGCATATGAAGTGCCAAATTGGCACCGCGAATGGTAGCCCATTGGTGCAATGCCATCTGAAGTGCCAAAGTTTAGTAATGGCAACTCAAATGATATACCATTAGAGATGGAGTCTGGATTATCTTCTTAGGTTTTTCTATGCTTGGGTTTGTTTGGATATCTAAACTCGTGACATATCGTTTAAAGTGAGAGATGAGATAATGTATCATGATCTTAATACCTAAGTAAGTTTAAGCACAAAAACAAATCCAAATAGAAGAGCTAGACTCTTGGAGATGCTCTTAAGATGAAAAAGTTTAAAATGACGTTAACAAAATCCAATAAATTTGTCACTCTGAATATTACTCCCATAAATCTTTGCCTTCTTATTTTAACTGGGTTTCATTAACACAAATAATATGTAATAAATCATAAGATATAAGATTTTAATTCTGATGGTTTCATGAATTTCAGAAGTACTTAATCTTTGTAAAGTCAAAAATAAAATAAAATAAATTAGGAGTAATATCAAAAGGTCAATTAATGGCATTACTTTGGTCCGTATGTGTACCTCAATACCTGCCCCTCTCACCATGTCATGATTAAATTACCGAATTGATTTAATAGTGCCTTCTTCTTTTTTTTTTTTAAGTAATTTAATTAGGAGCATTCATTAATTTGCAATTCTTTTAAAATACGTTTGTGGAAGTAAACTTTATGCATTCATTAATTTGCAATTCTAGAGAGGAGGAATTTTTCTTTTATTAAATTCAAGAAGCTGAAAAGTCATGGAAGTATTTGATAGAAGAGTAAGCAATGACTGGGTAGCTGGGCAGTTGGAAGAGTCCTGCAAATTATTTAAAAATGACAATATCCAAGCTTCGTTAACAAAGCCCCTCTCTCATTGTTGATCAACAACTATGGGTTTATCAATTTTCCAATCACCAAAGCCTCTTCCTCTTCATGATCATCTTCCCATGGTATCATATATTTTTTTTCTATTAATCCCTTTTTCAACTCCCTTAACATTCGACTTCACCGGCTTCAATCCTAATGAAGTAGATGATATAAAATTTGATTTCGGTGCTTATGTGTCGTCAGCCAACTCCATCCAACTGACCCAAAATCAAATCGGCGAATATAGGAATCAGAGTACCAGTCAAGCTACGTATTACCAACCCATGCGCCTCTGGGACAAGGCCACCAGAAACCTCACAGACCTCACTACCAGTTTCTCCTTTGCCATTAATTTGCAAAATAATGCTTCATACGGTGATGGGCTTGCATTTTTCCTCGCACCTTACCCCAAACCTAATGAATCTCTAGCTGGTGGCTCTTTTGGTCTTCCGATTGCGGCGAATAGTTACTTAAACTCGACTGATCATCCATTTGTTGCAGTGGAGTTTGATACTTATTATGAAAATAATGAATGGGATCCGCGCTATGAACATGTAGGTATCGATATCGACTCTATAAAGTTTAATGCTACTGTAGAATAGTGGAGTAGTGTTAAGGATGGAAAAGAGTCAATGCATCCATAAGTTATAATTCTAGTTCAAAGAATTTAACTGTTGTCTTCACTGGTTTTCCTAATGGTACCGCAGTCATACAGAGCCTTTCTTATATTGTTGATCTCAGAGATGTTTACCTCGATCATGAATTGGTTACAGTGGGCATTTCGGCATCAACAGGTAGCTCCTTTGCTTCCCATACAATTTACTCTTGGAATTTTAGTTCATGTAATTTACAAATTGATCAACCGACAAATGACAAAAAATTAATTGGGGCTAGTGGTGGGGTTGAGTGTCGGTGGATGTGTTTTGGTTGGTGGGTTTGGGTTGTTAATTTGGTTTGCCACGTGGAGGAAGAGGAAAAGAAGGGAAAATGAAGATGATCATGTGTTTGATGAATCCATGGATGACGAATTTGCAAAGGGAACCGGACCCAAGAAGTTTTTGTACAGTGCATTCGCTCATGCCACGAACAATTTTGTGGAGGAAGAGAAGCTTGGAGAAGGGAGTTTTGGTGGGGTTTATAGAGGCTTCATAAGAGAATTGAACTGCTATGTTGCTGTCAAGAGGGAATTGAAGGGGTCTAAACAGTGGACGAAGGAGTATGCAGCAGAAGTAAAGATCATTAGTCGATTGAGGCACAGGAATTTGGTGCAACTCACCGGTTGGTGCCACGAAAAAAGAGAACTCCTACTTGTTTATGAGTTCATGCCAAACGGAAGCTTAGATTCTCCTCTATTTAAATCAAAGAGCTACTTAAGATGGGAGGTGAGGTACCAAATTGCTCAAGGATTAGCCTCGGGGTTGCTCTATCTGCACGAAGGATGGGAACAATATGTAGTGCATAGGGATATAAAATCGAGCAATGTTATGTTGGATTCAAATTTCAATGCTAAACTTGGGGATTTCGGGTTAGCTCGGCTTGTTGACCATGGAATAGAATCACAAACCATAGTTTTGGCTGGGACCATGGGCTATATGGCTCCTGAACATATGAGCACAGGAAAGGCCAACAAGGAATCAGATATTAGTTGTATAAAATCCTTTTTTACTTGTATTAAATCACATACACGTGTCCTTCATGTATTAGCTAAATAGTCATATAAATACTTGTAATAGAACAGAATATTGATTCAAGTAATAGAACAGAGTTTTCTTTTCATTCGATTTCTTCCCGAGATTCCTTTCTCTTCTTTCTCAATTTCTTGCTTTGTTCTTCATTGATCATGGAAGAAGTATAGGTTTTATCATGGTATCAAAGCATATTTCATTTGTAATACCACACCTTCCGCGATTTTTCATCCTCTTTTTCTAGATTTTGATTTCTCCACAAATCTTGAATTAGGGTTCCAATGTCAGAATCCGATTCTCGTTCCAAGAATCCTTGTGATGATTCTTCTACTCCTTATTTTCTTCATCACAGAGAAAATCCAGGAGCTATACTCGTTACACAGCCTCTTACAGGAGAGAATTTTCACACTTGGAGGCGGTCCATGTCCATGGCAATTAGCGCGAAGAACAAAACTGCTTTTGTCAACGGCAGTCTTCGACGACCAGCAGACAGTGATCCTTCGTTGGCCGCTTGGATTCGTTGCAATGATATGGTAATTTCTTGGCTTGTTAATTCTCTTTCCCCTAAAATTTCATCCACGATATTATTCATGAACACTGTTGCCGATATATGGAAATAATTGCATATGAGATTTGCTCAAAGTAATCGACCTAGGATTTTTCAATTAAGGAAAGATTTATCTGGTCTCACACAAGACAATCATTCGGTCAGTGTCTCTTACTCTCAATTGAAGGGGTTTTGGGATGAACTATCCATTCTTAAGCCGTTAGGGGTGTGTAACTGTAAACCGAAATGTCTATGTACCGCTACCAAGGCTTCTCTTGAGAATCAACAAGAGGAATACGTCCTTCAATTTCTAATGGGGCTAAGTGATAGCTATTCTCAGTTTAGAGGACAAATTCTCTTAATGGAACCATTTCCTTCAATTAGTAAAGTCTTTTCTCTAGCTTTACAAGAGGAGAAGCAGCGAGGTGTCTCTCTGAGTGTTCCACAAAGTCTCAATACCTCCACTGCCTTATTTACTAAGGTCAGTTTTCCATCTTCCAAGGCTGGTGGTAAACCTTCTTTTACTCGAAAAGAAAAAGTGGTTTGCAGTCACTGTGGTTACAATGGCCACACTGTGGATAAGTGCTTCCAAATTCATGGCTATCCACCTAATTGGAAGTCTACCAAGGCCAAGACCTCTTCTGGGGCTGTGAATCAAGTTGGTTCTTCTGTTTTGGATATTGGTTCAGTTGATCCTGCACAGATTTCGGCTATACAGCAGCAATGTCAACAGTTGCTTAACTCCCTTCAATGCACCTCAGATTTTAAACCTGCAGTACATCAGTCCAATTTTATGCGATCCACAGCTAATCAGGCTGGTCTACTACCAACACCTATTTCAGATATCAAACATTATGCTAATCTGTCAAGTAAAGTCTTTTCCTTTTCTTCTCCTCCCATTTGGATTATCGATAGTGGAGCCACTGACCATATGGTATGCTTTACTTCTTTTCTTACTTCTATTTCTTCAACAATCAACCATTCGGTAAAGCTTCCTAATGGAGCTATTGCACATGTAACTCATATTGGTACTGTGCATCTTTCAGATTCTTTAATTCTCAGAAATGTACTTTGTGTCCCTGTATTTTCTTTTAATTTGATCTCAGTCCATCGTCTTACTCTGGACTCATCTTGTTCTTTCTTATTCTTTCCTAATTTTGTCTAATTCAGGACCTGCACTGGAAGATGATTGGGAAGGGTGAACAGAAGGCTGGTCTTTATTACCTACTGCAAGATAATTCGGCTAGCTCAACTCTGGATGTTCTGTCTTCTGGTTTGCTACCTAAAACAGCTTTTGTAAATTTTTCTTCTACTGATTTGTGGCATTATAGGTTAGGTCACATTTCTTTTCCTAGATTACTTCATCTCAATAAAACTGTTCCTGCAATAAAACTTTCTAGCGTACATCAATCTCCTTGTGCAGTTTGTCCATTGGCAAGACAACATAGACTCCCATTTCCTTCAAGTCAAAGTGTATCTCATTTTCCCTTTGAATTGATACATTGTGATATATGGGGTCCTTTTTATATATCTTCTATTGATGGTTCCAGATATTTTCTAACCATTGTGGATGATTTTTCTAAATGTACATGGGTTTATCTCATGCATCATAAAAGCCAAACAAGGCATTTTTTGATTTCTTTTTTTGCCTTGACAGAAAATCAATTCAACACAACCATCAAAACTATTCGGTCTGACAATGGACTTGAGTTCCGTATGTCTGAATTTTATGCTTCTAAAGGTGTCAAACATCAAAATACTTGTGTAGACACTCCACAACAAAATGGGGTCGTGGAACGAAAACATCAACATTTATTAAATGTAGCTAGATCTTTAAGATTTCAAGCATCTCTACCTCTTAAATTTTGCGGTGAATGCATTTTAACAGCTACTTATTTAATAAATAGAACTCCTACACCACTTCTTTCCAATAAATCCCCATATGAGGTCTTATTCTCCAAACCTCCTTCTTATTCTCATTTACAGGTCTTTGGTTGTTTGTGCTTTGCTTCTACCATTTCTAACCAACGACATAAGTTTGATCCTCGTGCTAAAAAATGTTTATTTCTTGGCTATCCTTTCGGTGTCAAGGGATATAAAATTTTTGATCTTGATACTAATTCTTTGTTTATCTCTAGAGATGTGGTATTTCATGAAAATATTTTTCCTTTTAATTCTTCTCCCACCAACATTCATTCTCAATCACATCCATCTCATGTTTTACCACATCCCATCACTGAAATTGTTCCTGATCATACACCTGGTGCATGTGTCGAATCTAATTCTCCAGAATCTAGTTTTTCTACTGAATCTGGTCCCATTCCAGATTTCCCTATTGTTTCCATACAATCTGCTCCATCTCAAGAAGCTGGTCCATCTCAAGAAGCTGCTTCCTCTCATGAAAATTCTTATCCTATTGCAAGACAATCTTCCAGGGTTCGTAGGCAGCCTTCTTACTTGCGAGATTACTATTGTCGGCTAGCTACTGTTCATGCTTTTCCCATTTCATCTAGTGCAGCCCCGGGTAAGACAACTTCAATTCCTTATTCTCTTGATTCAGTTTTATCCTATCATAAGATTTCCTCTTCTTATAAGTCTTTGATTTTTTCTGTTTCTTCCCATCTTGAACCAAAAACCTTTAAGCAAGCTGTTCAGCATGCTCATTGGCGTGATGCCATGGCTGCTGAGATCAAAGCTTTAGAAGATAATTGTACTTGGTCTCTTACCTCTTTACCTGATGGAAAGCAACCTATAGGCTGTAAATGGGTGTACAAAATCAAATATAAATATGATGGCAGCATTGAAAGGTATAAGGCAAGGCTAGTAGCTAAAGGCTACACACAAATTGAAGGTCTTGGCTTTCAAGAGACTTTTTCTCCCGTTGCAAAGCTTGTGAGTGTACGCTGTCTTTTGGCTGTTGCTGCTTCTCGGATCTGGTTTTTACACCAGTTAGATGTTAATAACGCCTTCCTTCATGGAGACTTAGATGAAGAAGTCTATATGGAAATACCTCCCGGTTTCTCTAGACAGGGGGAGCATGGTGTTTGTAAGCTAAATAAGTCATTGTATGGCCTTCGACAAGCATCTTGGCAATGGTTTGCCAAATTATCTTTAGATTTACTTTCCTATGGATTTGTTCAATCCCAAGCTGACCATTCTCTCTTCATTCTTCAGACTTTAGCTTCTTTTACTGCTCTTTTAGTTTATGTCGATGACATAATTCTTGTTGGCGATAGTTTGCAATCCATTTTGGATTTGAAGTTATTTCTTGATCAAAAATTCAAGATTAAAGATCTTGGTGAGTTGAATTTTATTCTCGGGTTGGAAATAACAAGATCAACTAAAGGCATTGTTTTAAACCAAAGACATTATGCACTTGATATTTTGGAGGAGGCTGGTTTTCTTGGGTCTAAGCCCTTAAACTTTCCCATGCAGCAAAATTTGAGATTAAGTAAGGATGAGGGTCCTCTTTTGCAAGATGCATCTCTTTATCGAAGACTTATAGGTCGTTTGATTTACTTAACTATCACTCGACCTGATTTAGCCTATTTTGTGCAAGTGCTTAGTCAGTTTATGGATAAACCGAGACAGTTGCATTTAGATGCTGTACATCGAGTTCTCAGGTATATCAAATCATCTCTTGGTCAAGGTTTATTCTTCTCAGCACATTCTTCGCTTCATCTTAAGTGCTTTACTGATTCGGATTGGGCTGGATGTCCTGATTCACGTCGATCAGTAACTGGTTATTGTGTTTTCTTGGGTGACTCCCTTATTTCATGGAAATCCAAGAAGCAGCCAACTGTTTCACGTTCGTCTGCGGAAGCGGAATACAGGGCAATGGCATCAGCTACATGTGAATCGACTTGGCTTCTCTCTTTACTTGTTGATTTGCGTATTTCTCACTCCCAACCTGCATTATTATTTTGTGATAATAAGGTAGCTCTCCACATTGCTTCAAATCCAGTTTTCCATGAAAGAACGAAACACATTGAGATAGATTGTCACCTGGTTCGTGAAAAATTACATGCTGGCACTATTAAGACTCTCCATGTTCCGAGTTCACATCAGCTTAGTGATCTTCTTACTAAGCCTCTTGGAGCAGTTCAGTTTCATTTTCTGCTTTCCAAGATGGGTGTAATTGATTTATACACTCCATCTTGAGGGGGAGTATTAGTTGTATAAAATCCTTTTTTACTTGTATTAAATCACATGCACGTGTCCTTCATGTATTGGCTAAATAGTCATATAAATACTTGTAATAGAACTGAATACTCATCCGCATTGTCAATGCTATTAAATCACTGAATACTCATCCGCATTGTCAAACGATAACAACCTATTTGGAGCTACCACTGAATACTCCATCCGCATTGTCAAACGATAACAACCTATTCCTACATTAGCAAATGAATATCGATGCATTTTTCATATGCTATAAAGTCTCTCTCCCTTAAAATACTCTATATTTTCAATGCAGTCATATCATTTGATAAGTCAATGCCAAAATTTGGCACCTTAAATGGTACCAAATGGATGAGTGCCAAATTTTATCACATATGTGCTCTAACTCATTAATAATGATATAGTGCCAAATTTTATCACATATGTGCTCTAACTCATTAATAATGATATATTTTGGTATTTCTCATTTTTTGAATGGAAAGTACGACATGTTACAAATGACAATTGTCATTTGAGATACCAAATTTGGAAACCTTATATGGCAAATTTTGATACCTCAAATGATACACCTTTGGAGCAATTTATTTAGGTGTCAATGCTAAATTTTGACAACGGTAGCTCAAATGGTATACCATTAAAGATGTTCTTAGACCAACATGTCATTTGCTATGTAGGGCACTTAAAAATCATTCATAATATCAAATTTAATCTAATAAAATCTATAATTACAAGTGTCTAACCATATTTTTACCCTAAAAGATATAGTTAGAGGAGAGAGACTCAAAGACCCTATTACGTGACCTAAACACCTATTAAATTTAAATTTCTGTACTTTTAAAAAAATATATTAAAACTTTAAAACTCAAATGAAAGTTTTAAAGATTTTTCACAAATAACATAGTAGGGGGAATTTTAAAAATATTTGAAAATTTTAAATTTTTTTAATTAACCTCAAAATATTTTAAATTTTAGGTGAGGGCAGGTGGCCCCACTGCCCCCAATGATATGGTGATGGTTCAAGCCTTATTTTTTTATAGCAAATTCCTTCATTGATGATAAATGAAGGGTTTAGATTCATTTGGGATATTTTTTTTGGAGAAATTTTTCGAACACATAGCATTGCTCCTTCTGATTGAGGGATACATAGCTCTTTATGAAAAACTCAAGCCGATTGGATAAAAAAATTTCATTGCATAATAAAGCTGATTATTGATGAATCCAAACTAAATACATGAGCTAGAAATATACATATATCAGACGAACTTCTAGAGTCCAGTTGAAAAGAATTAAATCATACCATCAATCTATTCATTGGAGAAATTTTTCGAACACATAGCATTGCTCTATCTCCTAGCCTCTCCATCTTTACCCATGAGATCGAGTCTATCAAGATTTAGCCTCAATACCTCCACATCATCCACAACAGCAGTCGATATCCTAGAGATTAAGAAAACCAATAAGATCTCCCCATCAAATTCAACTGAATATTCTCGAAAATGTTTTGAGGTAGGGAATAGGAAGGAACAACCCTCATTGGACCCAAACTAGTAATTCTAGGATATACGAGAATCATGTAAGAATTTTCATTATGTGGGACAATGGTCTATAGATTTCTTATTGTGAAAAACCGAATTGGTTTGTTTCTTTGATTAGATAGGCATATGCTTGTACTCCCATTTAACCGCCGGTGATAAAGGTACAAGGGAATTGGCTACACCTTAGCTACACTCTAACTGTTGGTGTAAGATAAGGATAGAGGAAGGTGTAGATGGCTATCCCTTAGCTAGAGTTTGTGATGGGTTTAAACTCTATAAGGGTTTTCTCTATAAAAGGATAGTTGGGTCCCTACTCTCAATATTCTGCTAAAACGTACCCATCAAGGAGATTGTGGAGAGAGTCGAAGACTCAGATATTTGTGATCATGGCTGAATGTATATTAGTCATTATTATTTATACTTTTCTATGATAATTAATCTTTATGCTTCAAATTCGATCCTAGTGATCCAATTATTATTGTTTCAAACAATAACATGTGGTATCAGAGCCAAACTGATTCCGATTTGAGGCTAAAGCATTATTGCATAACAAATTCTAATATCGTGATCGATCAAGGTTTGTTTGATTGTGATCAAACGTGTCCTACGGATTTCAATAAGCCAAAGATCATGATTTTAATTTGGAAAATGATTCATATATGGACACGTCTGACACATGTCTACATAGAAAAACTAAACTTACATTTCTCCAATCGTTACCGGTGTTATTATAGATGCACATATATGATTCATGTTTTGGAATGGTTACAACTAGACCAAACCTTAAAATTAAGTGGATTAAAAACCACTATTAGTGGCCTGAAAATTTTGATTTTGCCTCCATGGAGATGGAGAATGTTATGTCTGCCCATGTTGTGGGATTTTCCACAATTGAAAATTCAAGGTGCAGTAGCACAGCCTCTCTGGAGATTTTAACTTTCTTTATTCCAAAATTTTAATTACTAGGGTGAAGAAGCAAATAGGATCATTGGCATATGTTGAATGCAGCTCCAAGACACAACAGGTTTCCTTCATATTTGTTATCTTTTACTTTCTCCTTTTCCTTCTCTATATAGTACATTAGTACTGTATATTTTTTCGCCTCTACGTCAATACCCATGCGTAATAATAAATATATATGTACTAACCACCACGAATCACGTACTGTACAATACTTCGATGTAAATGTATTGTTCATTCTTGGAAATTTTGATCTGTTTATATATATTCATTGAAACCATGTGCATGTTCCTCTACAGGGCTGGCCCTGGGATTTTGGATGTCCTAGGAGACACTACAAGAAAAATTGGCTTTAGCAACCAACATTTAGTAAGGGTTGAAAAAATCATTGTTAAATGTTCCTTTAGTAAGGATTATTCAATGGTCCTTACTAAAAGTTTAATAAATTTCAAAATATCTTAATTGGTAATATCATTTAGTTTGGGACATCCAATAATCCTTACTAAAAGTCATTTTTAGTAAGCATCACTAGGTGATCCTAACTAAATGTCATTTTTTAGCACTAAGAGTTGCCTAAATTTTTTTTTTTTTAAGAATTTTCATTTAAAAAAAAAAAAGAACAAGTTAATTAACTAAAAATACATTTAAAATATTATTAAATATCAATTAACTATAGGCATGGTAATTTTCATAGCTAATTTTAAAAATTATAGTGACAGTAATTTCCATCCCTAATTATTCTAATTATTTAAATATAATTTAACTATTAGTATAGACATGATTATTATCATTGGCTAATTATAAGTCTACAGGCACAGTAATAGGCTCTCTTATGAGTCATTGAGAGTAACAAATTTTTAGTCTCTCTTCTTCTGGGTGAGCCATAAGCAGTGATAGGCTCCCTCCCATCCCTTTCTTTTCTTCTCCCCCCAATTTTATTCACTTCGCGGTAAACAGAGACTTTCCCATATGCTCTCTCTCACTCCTTCCCCTATTGAAACCCTAAGCCCAACAACCCCAGTCCTTCCACACCGCCTCTTTCTATCTCTCCCGACATTAGTGAAAGGGAACCGAAACCCTAGGAGCTAGACGGTGCGTCTTCCATCCATCCTTCGCTGATCTGGTCTCTTCTCTGCTCAATCTCGGCACCATCGGCATCACACAAGCTTGAAGATCGTTCCATTGATCACCAATCTTCATTTTCTCGCGCGGTCTCTGGCAAGGTTGGTTGCATCTTCCATCATTTTTTTTTTCTGTTTTTTGTTTTATTGAGTCATATGTATTCATTTTCTTTTCTTTTCTTTTCCTGTATTTTCTTAGCAACCAAATGGAGAGCTTAGTGTTTTCTCGGAAAATTTGTTTGAATGTGTTTAGGCGTCTGAAGCATATCATTATGAAACGATTGATTCAATATTTGGAAATGTATTTTGAGTCCATATTCGTTGAGATTTCATCTTGCTTGCTGTGTGTTTGATTTGATTTCAATTTGTTTGAGATTTAACGTGAAGTAAGTGATTAATTTCTGTTTTCCTTCAATTTCTGTAATTCCTCTGTTCAACTTGAGGCCCTGTTCTGAAGTCCCAAAGTAGAATAAGAATGTGATATTGTAATCTAATTTCAGGTAATGCACCCGTATTGAGATTCATTTGCTTACTCCTTAGGGTTTACAGGTATTATTAATTGTTTCTTTAAATTAATTTTGCATTCAGTTGCTGTTATGATGTTTCAGGCATTTTGTGCTTTTAATTTTTATATTTCTTTTTCCATATATGCTTATACCTTTGTGGCCTTGCTAATCCTGGAGGACTGTTTTCTATAGTTGCTAAAGTTATATTGAAATATAGATTTGTTTTGCATTATTTAGTGCTACAGAAAAGCATTTTCTTCTCAGTTTTCTCTATTATGTTATTGGGAGATTTTAATGTAAATGCAATTCTAGGTTTAGCAAATGTTCATAGAAGGTTTGGAGAACTTTATTTACTTGATAAAAAAAAAAAGAAAAAGAAGAAAAAAAAGAGTAAAACCTAGAACTAACATTCAAATAAGGTTGTGTTTGGAATTTGGATGCTTGGGAAATGACCTTTTTTTTCCCTCCTCCTGTTTCCAAATTTTTTTAAGCAGGAAACCAATTTATTGCACAATGGTAGTTGTGATGGTTTGCAAAATTGGAGTCAAACCAAGGCCTGGTAGTTTGAGGAGAAGAGAAGGCTCCATTTGATGTGTGGCCATATCTGGAAACCTTTGCAGAGGTAAATTCTAGCCAATGTTTGAGTTCTGGTTTTCTTTTTCTTTGTTATTTTCCTCTTTTTCCTTCCATCCATTCTAAACTGATGCTTGTATAAATACATTTTACAGTTTACCTGGTAGGGTTCTTAGTTTCTAATCTTTGTATTGACCTACGTGTGGCAGCCTATTTGTTGTAAAGCATGACTAGTGAATGAAATTGTTCAATTTATATTGAAGAAGTAGATTTAGGAGGCATTATTAGAAATTTATGGACATTTAGAAAGCTTTCTTTAAATAATTCCTCCCACGGGTCTTCTCTTTATTACATAGCCCCTAGATGACCTGACCCATAACCGGGAACACCTACAATATCCCATTCGGGAGATGACCTGGAATCAAATCATTCTTCAGGAAACGAGGACTCTTGCTTTCTGATCTACGACCATCCTCCTCTACAGTAAATGTAATTTTCCTTGGTCTAATCTGGACTGGGGAGAGAACATTCAATGGATCGTGTCCAATTGGAAAGGGAAGTTGAAAGATAATAGATATTGAGTCCATCCTGAGATGACCCTTTCTTCCCCTACCTTTAATGTACTTGACTTTGAGAAGCCTTGGCTTGTGTACAGGTTGGAGGAAGAATCACAGCAGCAGAGCAAAAGAAGACCTAACCTCGGTCGGAGATAGCAGCTCATGAACTGCCCTGCTCGAAGGGTCGTAGCCCGCCTAGCTGCAGAGTAGAAGTTTGACTTCCGAGAGCTGATCCTAGCTTGGACTGATCTTTTACCCTAGCTCAAGGCGAAAGGATACTTAGGTTTTTCTCCCTTCTTCTAAATGGGATCTTCCTCACCTGATCTACGACCACCCTTTTGTGATTGTTCCAAAGCGTGCTTCCGTTTCTTGTTCTTCGAGCTCAACTGGTCATGCTTCTCTCTCAGTTGCGCGATTCCTAGCTGCTAGATCCTAGTTCGGAGGATGTAAATGAGTCTGATTGTTCTGACTTCTACTGTTATAAGTTGCCTTAAGGCGCCTTCCAGTTCCAGCCCAATAGGGTGGTCGTAGATCACTGATGTCGAATTCACGAAAAAAATCATATGAAAGAATCGTCAGATTATGGGTTCCCGGAGTAGACGGTTTTGAATGGAGAATGAATGAAATAGAATAGTCTGGCAGAATCGTATGATAGGGTAAGTGCAGAGCCTCCCACTTGTTGGGCTGGCTAACCTAACTATGAATTTCTATCAATGTCGGGATAGGCAGAGGTCTAGGATAGTACGCTGTCGGAGCAAGACCGGTGTACGGTAACGAAGTTAGACCAAAATGAACGACTCAATTCCTCTAGAAGAAAGGAGAGAGAAAGAACAACCAATTCTATGAAACAATATCTTATTTACTAGGATCGGTTGCTACTAGTCCGGGTTACCTCAGAGATAGAGCCATTAGGGAAGAAAAAACAACCTAGTTAGTGCACTAACTCAAACCTAGTTCTTGCGCGAAATGTCCTGCTAACATAGGAGCACTCCTACTAAGAAATGGAAGATCAAACTTCTTTCTTTGGGGTCAAAGGGCTATTCTATTGCAAAAGAAGTTATGGACTCGGATATGATGCTGCTCCTTCTAATGAGAGTTCCTTGGGGATATATGAATTAGTGGACATATACAAGAACGACCCATGTTCTTACACAAGCATTTCTGTACTCAGATCGGTAGGTATAGAGGTCTTTCCCAACCTCTTTAGTTAGACAATAAGTTATGTACGATTCAACGGCTATTCAACAAGGTAACCCCGAAACGAGGCAACCCCGTTCACAAAGCTTCTTCAAGCAATAAAGGATCCGAAGGAGAAAGCCAAGCCCGGGAGGGATTGTAGGAATTCAAGAAGTGATGAATGATGATCGCATAGTTGCCAGAAAGCGTGATGACCAAGGCTACGCGCTTGCCTTTGATGGCTCCATCCTTCCATAACCGATTTCCTTTGTTAGTCGAGCGGAGACTGAGTGATCCTCCTTTCCCCCCACGATCTGAGGAGTGGGAGCCGAGATCTCATCCATAGCCTGTGGCACATGCCATTGTTCCAACCATCGGGCTTTGAGCCAACCGACTCTCCCTGTTCAGCAATAATAGATAGCAGCTAATCTAGTTGATCCCGTATAGGCGGAGGTGAGGACGGAAAAAGCGGGGGCAAAACCAAAGCTAGAAGTGGTTTATCCGGGCTGGTTGAACCAATTTGCCAGAAAGAAGCACCAATAGCATAATCCAATTGCTATCATGGTTGGAGCATAGATAGTAAAGGTATGGGTAGAGGTAAAATGAACACATCTACCAGTTAGGTTAAACTCTCAATCCATATCCGTTAATACGCGGACCCCTTGGGCCTAAAACAAACTGAGAGACCGGTAATAGAAAGAAAATAAACTCGAGGAAAGCGAAAGACTAGACTGAGCTTTGCTTTCGCTATTCTTTAAACTTTGGCATAGAAGCCGGAACTCGGAACTAGACTGAGGGTCCGAAGGAGTTGCCGTAGAGGCTTACTTACAAGAAGGTAAATCCACAGCAGACTGAACTACCCGATGCGGGAACTCCTAGCCTGAGAGCTGACTTAGAAGATGTCACTCCCCTTGGAAGCTCTAGCTTGTAACTATTAACTCTAGGAAAATTAGCTACTAGGAAAATAACCGATGCAGGAACTCTTAAGCGCGATTTTCTTTACACATAGGGAGTAGCTAAACTGACCTTAGCTGGAACTCTCCTTAGCGGCTTCCTTATAAGAGGGGGACTTCCCATTTGGTCAACTTTAGTGTAGTTTCTGATGTAATGTAACTGTTAAGCTTAGCTCTTTAGTTTACACTTTGCCCGAGACCTCGCATCAGCTGATCTACGACCACCCTCGCTACTAAAAATAATAAAGTCTAGACGGGTAATGAATCAACTAGAACTACTCGGTTAGCTCTTTTCTCCTTGTTCCGAAGATTTCCTGAAAGTATACGATAACTCTTAATAATAAAATGAAAGTAGAAGAAATACCTCTTTGAATAAAGTAATAAGATTCAGAAGAAATCTTCTTCACAATAGAAGCAATGTTCTGCTAATGTTCTTCTATCAACTTACTTGATGCAGAATGTTCTGCAATAAAGTATGAATCTCATTCTCTTGCATGAGTGACAGAAGTAGATTCTTACAAGAGAGCAAATATTCTTCATGATTATTATTTTTATTGAATGAGGGTAGTCGTAGATTAGAATAATCAGAAGAAGAAGCAACTGAGGAATGAGTCCTTCGTCCGATACTCCCCAAGTGGACAAGTAAATCGATTCTATGACTGCCTCTCTGTAATGAAAGCTCCTTTCTTGGGCAGCATTCAGTTTCATTTCCAGGTAAAGACGAGAGCCGAAAGAAAAGAATCCCCGGGGCGCCCGATCCTGCTTTTCGAGTTTCGGGTTCAAGGGTTGAGTGGGAAGCGGGCAGAGCTCACTCAAGTTCCAAAGGTTTCAACCTCAAGGGGCTTGTCCTCACTTACTTGAGCAAGGAAAGAAAGATATCGCGGAATAGCATACTAGATTGTTCCTCGGAGGAATGCTTAGCCTCTCCCTCGGTATTGGGTCAAGATGCGAAATGAAACTTGGACGAGCAGTCTTGGCGGAGGCCTCCCTTTGATCTTTCTCAAAGAGGTAGGTGTAATGTAATGGGGCTTTTTATGCGGGATTTTAAATCCCTGGATGAACTATTCACAGATCGTCCTCTGGTAGGCCTTCCCGAGGGTAAATCCTTTGAGAAGCGAATCGAGGCCTTTCATTCGGTCGAGGTGGGGAACTGGATTTGTGCTTACACCTGCTATATTGGTATTGCAACGAACGAGTATTCAAGTCCATCCGTTCAAGAGCATTCTTTCGGGTTTGAACATTGCTTGGGAGAAAGATTTCCATTAGTCATCATCTTATTGAAGTTTTCACACTTTCTTAAGGAGGAGTTGCTCAAATCAACTGCCTCACTCTAGCAACCAGCCGGCTTAAAGGCAAAGAGAAAAACTACCTATGCGAGACTCAAAGACCGAAAAAACCTAATTCCACTCTATTGACGGATTTGCTTGCCTTCCTCTCTAAAGTCAGTAAGATGCGCTCTGCTCCTATCGATTCTAGTTTTGTATCCATCCTCTACTTGCCCCAACAATGGGTTTCCAACCTTTTTATGAGTCAATTCTAGAAAAGGAGCTTCTACTTCTAAGCCTTGGTTACGTGACAACCTGAGGTTTAGCAAGCACGAAGAGAGTTCAGACACGGCCATGCATCTGGTCTTCCTTTCAATTATTTGGCAGTTATGGCTTGGCAGAAACAAGCACATTTTTTATGGCATAACTCTTTGTGCTAATCGCATTGTGGCTGCTGCAAAGAGTTACTCCCTCCAACTTCATGCGGGGAGACAACAAGGACTCCAAAGATCCGGGTACAGTCTCAAGGTCAGCACTTCCATCCGAGTACACACTAATCTATCTATCCGCATCTCTACCCGCATTAGCGGAATCTAAATCCAATGGGCAGGAGCTCCCTCTCTTTCTGGGGTAGGAAGCTTGAGCAGCAGAGACAAACGTGGCTTTAGATGAGTAACAGACTCAGTTTGTTCACCTGGAAGAATGAGCAAAGGCACTAGGCGCGGTCTGGTCCTTTTCCGATTCCGAAGAGTCTCGACGGTCTGCCCATAGAAAACGCAACTTGGCATCCCTCATGTATTTTTTCAATGCGTCGTGCCATTTCGCTGCTTTACCGAAGGGTGGTCGTAGATCAGGGTTGACACCATCACACGCCTTGATTCACTGACGGCGTGCACATAGCTTTCAGTTTTTCGTCTTGTCCATATGATCTAACTCGTAATTCAATTCTTCAGTCTGCTATTACAACTAGTGAAGAGAAGATAGATCTTGAGTTTCAGTTTGAAGCCCTAAAGTCAGCTTCTTTTTAAGCTCCTTTTGAATCCCACCCCTGGTCTAAGCCATTCAACGTGTTTAAGCTAGTGCTTTTGTCTTCTCTGCGATTGAAGTTGCAGTGAAATGCACGATGAGGTTCTTTCTCTTTCTACTGGTGGCATCAACGAGGATCTAGATATTCATTATTTGATTGGAAATTTATGTGCGTTTGAAGGCTTCTTTGTCGCTGTCTGTGGGGCTCCTCTACCAGAAGTTGATCAAATGCTTTCTCTTTACAAAGATGCTCATAGAATCGTTTTTAACTATTTTAGCTATCAATTCGGTATGATGGCGAGCTTTAGGAATGGGAATAGTAGTGGTTGTGCTTACGAGAATGTAAAGCTACAGTCATCCTTTAGTCAGGAAGTACTCAACGCTGGCTTAAGACCAGTTTTAGTAAGGCAATTGGAATACATAGGAGATGGGGGCTTTCGGATTCAACTAAGAGCCAGGAAGACTAAAAGTAACTATCCCAATTTCAAGCAAAAAAGTCGCCCCGGGTAAGATCGACTTATAAGTCAGGTTAAGAGCTATTCAAACTAAAGTAGATAGGCCAGGTTAAGAGCTATTCAAACTAAAGTAGATAGAAAGTATAGTAAGGAAGTCTCAAATTGATGAGTTCC
>JAESVK010065703.1:0-10418 GCA_017140935.1 Hamamelis virginiana
CTAATAGATATTGTATCGTTTGTAGTATTCGAGTTAGGGTGAAGAGGTTGGAATCTCACTATGGATAAGGATTGGTTGCATTTTAGTCGTTTTTCGACCGAATATGAATCTGGAGCACGTAGGTTCATTGAACTAGCTAGAGCAAATTCAAAAAATGCTGACATGATCTCATGCCCTTGCACTAAGTGTCGGAACTTACATCACCAAAATTTTAGTACAGTGTTTGAGCACTTGGTGATTAAAGGGATGGATCCTACGTACACCACGTGGGTTCTTCACGGGGAAGAACCTCCAAGTGCGTCTTGTGAACAAAAAGGTGTTGATATGACATGGACACATAGGATGTATAGAGATGCACATATAGATGAGACAGGTGATAGAGATGCAGTTATGGATGAGACAGGTGATGTTTTAGAAGACACAAATCAGAGAAAAGAGCCGGATTTCATGCATCTGTTAGCAGAAGCTGAGACACCTTTGTATCCTGGTTGTACGAAATACACACGAATTTCGGCAGTTGTGGTATTATTCAAGCATAAAATGGTAAATGGTCTAACTGACAAAAGTTTTAGTGAACTCCTGGAGATCCTTTGTGACATGCTCCCCCCTGATAACACACTTCCCAATTCTATGTATTCGACGAAGAAGTTGCTTAGTGCATTTGGTTTAGGGTTTGATAAGATACATGCATGTGTGAAGGACTGTTGTCTGTTTACGAAAGATAATAAGGACAAGGAGGAATGTCCAAAATGCGGTTCTTCAAGGTGGAAAGTGAACAAACGGTCTGAAAAGATTCAAAAAGGAGTCCCAGCAAAAGTCTTGCGTTATTTCCCAATAATACCAAGACTTAGGAGGCTTTTTATGTCACCGAAAATGGCTGAACAACTAACGTGGCATTCCACTCATAGAAGTACAGATAATAAGATGCGGCATCCGGTTGATTCTTTGGCTTGGAAACGCATCGACCAACTATGGCCCTCTTTCGCATCTGAGCCGCGGAATATTAGATTTGGTCTTGCAGCTGATGGGTTCAATCCTTTTGCAAATCTTAGCACTTCATACAGTTGCTGGCCAGTGATACTTACTATATATAACCTTCCTCCATGGCTATGCATGAAAAAGGAACAATTGATGTTGTCTTTACTTATCCCAGGGCCAAAGCAACCAGGGAATAACATTGATGTGTACTTGGAGCCACTTTTGGATGATTTGAAGGAGTTGTGGAATAACGGTGTGGGTGTATATGATGCGTTTAGTAAGTCCAACTTCACTCTGAAGGCAGTTTTGATGTGGACAATTAATGATTTCCCAGCTTATGCAAACCTTTCTGGTTATAGCACAAAGGGGAAGAAGGCATGTCCTGTGTGTGGTGTTGGCACTTGTTCAAAATGGCTGCATTATAGTCACAAGTGGGCTTACATGGGCCACCGGAGGTTTCTTGCACCCGACCATCCATATAGGAAGAAAAAAAGTTGGTTTAACGGAAAGAAAGAACTCAAACTGAATCCCAGACCCGTGACTGGTCGTGATGCTTGGCATGCAGTGAGTACTTTTCAAAATGATTGGGGGAGGAAAGAAAAGGGGAAAAAAAAGAGGAAGATAAATGCCATCAAGCCACCCACGCCTTGGACAAAGAAGTCTTTATTTTTTGAGTTACCCTATTGGGAGGTAAGTAATAGTCGGATTATTTAACGTCTTCCTGTCAATTTTTATTTAATAGTTGGCGTTATATTTTATTAAACCCTCATTTTTTTCTTTATAAATGGTGTTGTAGGATTTACTTTGCCGTCACAACTTAGACGTTATGCATATAGAGAAGAATATTTGCGAGAGTCTAGTTAATACATTGTTGAATGTGACGGGAAAGTCGAAGGACAACGCTAAGTCTCGTGCAGACTTAAAGAAGTTAAATATTAGGCACGCTTTGCATGTGGATGAGGGTGCAAGGTCCTTGCCTCCAGCGCCTCACACCTTATCGAAGGCAGAGAAAAAGCTTTTTTGTTCTAGGCTACGAGACTTAAAGCTACCTGATGGTTACTCCTCAAATATCGGGAATTGTGTCTCAGTAGAGGAGTGCAAAATAGTAGGTCTCAAGTCCCATGACTGTCATGTATTGTTGCAGCAGCTATTGCCTGTAGCATTGAGGGGATCTTTACCAAAGGGCACAAGAAATGAAATATTCCGACTGTGTGCTTTCTTCAATGAACTATGCCAGCGGGTGTTAGACAGAAATAGAGTCGAGGTGCTTGAAGACAATATTGTAGAGACTCTATGCATGTTTGAGAGATACTTCCCTCCATCATTCTTCGATATTATGATTCACCTGTCAATCCATGTGGGACGGGAAGCACGTCTTTGTGCACTTGTGATTCATTTTTTGGGCAATATAAAATAGCATTCTAACGTAAAGTAGTGATATGCAGTATGTTTTTATATAGTTTGTCATGTCTTCTCTTTCTTATTCATGAATTATAATGTTTGTGATGTAATATTGAAAGGCTTGGGAGACGTCATTTGATTGTGGTGTTGAGATAATTGTGATTATAGAAGTGTTATTTTTTATATAGGTGAAAATTTGAAAATGTTGCAAAAACAGACGAAATGCTGCCGGATTTTCGTCTCAAAAAGCAAACATTAAATTACTTTTATTATGGTTATCTTAAATGATTTGCCATGTCATCTCAAACTTATTAAAAAAAGCAAACATAAAATTACTTTTATTATTATTATTATTATTATTATTATTATTATTTATTTATTTCAAAAGCATATAACATTCTCGTTAAAGTAATAAATGTAGGGTCTTATTACATTTCATATCTTTTCAATTTATGTTTTCATTATTCTACAATTAATACATGCATGAATGAGATTATTGACTTTCCTATAATTGCCTTGTCAACTCCAGGACCTTGCAAGGAAGATAAAAGAGCAGACTTGGGCTTTATGTGCAAGTAAAAAAGGGTGAATTGTTTTGTGTGAATATTTTAGAATTTTGCTTTGGATTGGATAATGTAGTAGGTAACAAGAGGTACTGAATATATAGTTTGATTCTTCTATGATATATTTTCATGAATTTGGTTATAGATGTGATAATTTCTTTAGTATATTCGCTATGATATATTAACTATATAAATGGTAGTATTTTATAACAATATAGAATAAGTAGATAAGGACATGAAAATAGGTACTTTTTAATACAGATTTAAAGAGTTATTCACGGCATTTCAACAAAATTGTAAAAAACATGTTATTTATGGCGGTTTATAAATACTGTGAACAACTATTCATTGCAGGAAAATGACAACCATTAATGGATTTTTATAAATGCACTAAAAAGTATTAACGGCGTTTAAAAAATGCCGTAAATAATATGCCGTCAAAATAACAATTATTTAAGGCGTTTTATAAATGCCGTTAAAAAAAATCGCGACCATTTCTCACTTTTTTTTTTATCGTCAAATGACAATTATTTAAGGTGTTTTTCTAAATCATTGAAAAAATAATACTTTTTACGGCGTTTAAAAAACGTCGTTAATAATAACGGAATAAAATTTTTTACGGCGTTTTTTAAACGCCGTAAAAGAAAATAAATGCCGGTTAAAAAGGGCGCCATATTTTCCCGGTAAATTTTAGCGGCAAAAGGTAACTTATTTACGGCGTTTATTAAACGCCGTAAATAATACTTTTTACGGCGTTTTTTAAACGCCGTAAAAAGTATGGTTCATTTACGGCATCGCTGTAGACGGCGTTTTTTGCGGCGTTTAATAAACGCCGTAAAAGGTTATTTACGGCGTTTTTTAAACGCCGTAAAAAGCAATTTTTCTTGTAGTGATTCTCAACCTAAATCATGCATAAAAAATAAAGGAATTGAAGCATACATTCTGCAATATGCAAAACTACCCAAAAAATTCTAATTCCTAACTATGTTATTCAAAACATGATCCTAAGACTAATGGAGTGGGTAAACTAACCTTTTACGTTCTTCTTCCTTGCTCTTAGCTCTCTCCTTCAAGCTCCAATGGCCTCCAAATTCGTAGCTAGGGTTCTAGGGGGTGATTCAAGTGTCAAAAGTCCTCCAAGTCAAAGATTACCCTCCTAAAACTCAGTTTAGAGCCTTATATTTATAGAGAGAGGCTTCAATTTGATCAATGGCTCTCATTAAAACCCTAGGGAATGATCCAAGGGTCCTAAATGAGTCTTCCAAGGTCCCCCAAGGTCGAGCTTAGCCTTCCAAACTGATCCAAATAGGGTTTGGAAGAGTTTCAAAGCAAATAGGAAACAAAAACTCGCAAAACTGACAAAATTTGGAGATAAGGCTCGGGTGACCGTCCACCCTAGGACGGTTGGCCATCCCCCATGGACGGCTGGCCTTCCCTAGGTGGATGTTCATTGGGCCTTGATGCAAAAAAGCTCCAATTTAGGCCTGTTTTGGCCCATCTCGACCTGATTTTGGTTTTTTTCGGCTTTTCGAGCCCATTTCAAGTCCAAGTTCGATGATTCAAGAACCAAAACGACCGAAATTCTATTCTCCATGTTTTGAGAAGTGTTTGAAGTGAAAATGCATTGACCACAGTCAAAATTTTAGGAAAAAGTCAACCGATTAGCTATTTTGGGCCTATTGAGCCCAATTTGGGTTTTGCAATCCACTAACCAATTACTCTCAAAATAGATTCTACTTCTCGAAACAATTTTATTTAAAACATTTTGAAAACATTTTAATTTTTTTTTAAAGCTTTGGTTTATAAAAAGATTGAATCCAGGTGGCCGGCTTTGGGTGAAAACCCTAATTTGACCTTGAAATGGCCTTTTGGGCCTTATGAACCACCTGTTTGAGCCCGAAGGCTCAAACAAATATGTCATTGATCAACTTCACTATCTAACACACCCCAAATTTCCATTCCACACTCATGGGACAATCCGGGACAAGATCGACAAGCATTCAGAGCTTTTGTGATCCAAATGACAATGCTGCCTTTCAAGTCACAAAAGACCTTATTACCTATCAAGCCTGACTCGGAATGCTATGAAATTTAGCAGGGACATTCCTAGACTCACTAAAAACTAAATGCAAAAAGAACCGACTCAATCAGACCTAAAAACTCACATGTGATAATGACCTTTAACTAACTACACAAAAGGGTACTATAGAAACTTTAAGGTTTCAGCAGCCTATTTCACCTCAAACCACAGGCAACCATCCATGACTCTATTCAGGGTCAAAAATGGATGTCTACACCTTTCTTTATTATTAGTACTTTAATGATACTCCCACTATCCATAAAGGAATGGGACACTATCATTAAAGACATATAGTAAATATGGTTAATGGGCCCCTAAAATATACATATCATATAATTGGGCCTTATGGAAAGATTATGGACTTTTAAGGTTGGGCCCAACTAGAGTCATTAGTTGTGCTCTAAGTGTAATGTGGGTATTATGATCATAATTTTAACTTGTAACTATTACAAATAGAAAAGATTTTTAAAAGTCTTCTCTTTGTCCTCCCACTGCTCCATGTATCATTAGGTCCACCACGTACCTTCTCGGTCTTCAATGTATATTTACAATAACTAAGGAAAGGGTATAAAGGATAATGGGGATACATTTGAGAGGAAGGGGAGAAGGCATGCAAGCCTTAATTAAAATTACATCACCATTAATTTAAACAACTTTAAATTACAACCCATAAAATAATCACATTGCATGCGGCCAATCTCATCTCATTTAATTGGTCTTTAAATCCATAACCTTCCATTAATTATTATACAATCTAATTGCATAATATAAAGAAATAAAGGAACAAGTAATAAATGGCAATGGCATATATTTAAAACATGTTTTATTATATTTAACATCTCATGAAAATAGAATCCAATTTTAATCGCATTAAAATCAAGTAACACTTTACTTTTAGTGTTTTCTCAAAACACCAAGAATCTACCCCTGTTTTATAATAATTATTTGCCCTATTTAAAAAAATTTTTTAAAATATTAGAACACTTCATTTCACTAGTATTTTCGGTGTTCTTTCCAATGGTACGAGTGTCATTAAGTGATTCCAACGTTTAATATCACTTTAAAGTGTTTTGCGACTGTAACTCCAGTCTTGGACATATTTGAGTACCAGTCACAAAATACTTAGTACGGCCAATATAAGTCAAAATAAATCATAGGAACCATTCCTACATTTAGTTAAGACCTTATATTAGTGAAGTTTACAAGTGGCTTGTTGTAAAAACCATTAGAAACGATTTATAATGAATTTACAACATGGTATAAGTTGCTGTCCAGAAAAAAACAGCAAACTGTTTTGTGTTTATAATAATTATAAATCACAACTAAACAATATCTTTTCATGTACTATCACTTAGGACATATCAAAATATCAATATAGATGACCCCCATGCAATTTAATCAAATTAAAGAGCCAAAACACCAAGTGTTTAAACCTAAATCCTCAACATGGCAATTAGGGTTTTCAAAACCCAATTTCACATTTATTATATTTTCTTCACCCTTTTGAATTACAAAACCTTTTCAAACAATTTTATAATTATGAAAAATATGTAATAAACAATTTGTGAAGAAGAAAGAATGAGAACCAAGCCACCATGTGGCCGTGATACACTAGGGTTGATAAACCCTAGTGTGGCCGTGAATCCAAGAGGGGATAGGGTTAGGGTTTTATGATTTTGATTATGCCAAGATTCAAGAATCAAAACAATCAAATCATAAATTAGGGTTTTCATAAATCCAAATCAAAGTCATCATATTTTAGGATTTCCTAATTTAAAAGATTCAAATCTACATAAACTTGGCAATCAAGAAAGTGTAGAATTAGAAACTTAACAAGTAAGGAACATATATTCTTTAATTTGATCATCAATGGATTTATTGATCATCAAAATTGCAGCCACATTAAAAAACAATTAATCAAATTAATTTCCAATCAACTTATGATTAACATAATTGAAATCAAATAACAATCATGCAAGAGGGATAAAAACTAATCATATTAGGGTTTCAAGAATCTCAAAAAGAATCAAGAATAGGGTTCCAAAACCTAGAATCCCTCATTATCAAAACATCACTATTAGGGTTTCAAAACCCTTGATGGCCAAAACTTGCTAGGGTTAAAAACCCATGAAGCTAAAACTCACAAGGGTAAAACCCCTCAAGTTTGAAACTGCACTAGGGTTAAAAACCCTTGATGGCCGAATTTGTCAAGGGTTATAAACCCTAGATTGCCGAAATTCCTATTAGGGTTTTTCAAACCCTAATCAAGTCTCTCAATATGAAAGGATGTGATGATAACAAATGGATTCGCAGCGGAAGACATACGATAATTTTTTTTTTCATAAAAGAAGATGAATCCATCCATCACAAACTTTTAAGGATTCGATTCAAGCATGGGGGTCATGTGTTTATACATACAAGTATATAAATATTTAAAACACTTTTAAATCTACTTACTTGAATTCCTTAGCGTAGCTTTCCTTCATGAGTTTCAAAGATATGAAACCTCCAACGGTATCCGCACGAACACAAAATCCCTTGAACCCTTGAAGCTTCTCAACACTTTGAAGAATCAAGCTAGGAGAGGGGAGAGGGATAGCATAAAATTGGGAGAGGTAGATGGAGGGTCACGGCCCTAGGGTTTCTCACTATTCTTTTTTTGTCTCTTTTCTTTAAATGATGAGTGGGAGGCTTGGTGCTAGCATGTCCCATCATGTAGTATTTATAGAGAACCTCTAGGATTTTTATTTAATATTTATTTCCAAATACAACTTAATTCCTTTTATATATTAACAATTAATATATAACTTAATTCATTATATATTAACAATTAATAATAAGGTTATTAGTTAAATTATAATTAGGAAATTACATTCTCTCTTTAATTCAAGAGACTCACATATGCTCTTTGTTTGTGTGTGACCCATTGGGTTCACCCCAACCTAGTAGTGGCTCGAGACATCTCATGTTCCCTAAAATAAAAACTTTCTATTTTTGGTTTGATTGGAATAATTCCAATTTTTCCCTTACTGATAACACTTATCATTAGACCTTCACTAGTCATTAGTGACATCTAGCAACATATCATGACGTACACTAGGTTTAGGTGAATACCAGAACTATATGAACCCTTCATGTTACTTAATCCTTCATCTCCTAATGTCACTGTTAAGATAATAGGTATGGTGATATGTCAAACCCTATCTTAACAACTTGATATATGTTCCACAAAATATAATCTCAATGAGGTAAATGCAATGAAACTCTTTTCACTGTTTACCTATCACTCTGGCCAGAGATTCCCCTTGAGAATTATCTTTGTGAAATGATCGTTACATTCTCTTTCATCTAGTGAGAGTGATGATTCCTTATTACACACTCATCTATCTTTATACATAACTTATTAGAGCCAATAAGTACCGATTACATCCTTATGGTGGAGGCTGTACGAGATACTATCAAACCCTAGTAACCTATGCATAAGATAGCTATGGTGTCTCAGGTCTAAGGACTACCAATTAAATAGACGTAACAAAAGAATATTCCTTTTGACTTGATCTCCATATGAACATTCTAGTAGATCATGTTCAGTGTACATATTCTCTAATATGCACCCACAGATTAACTAAAGTGTCACTACACTGATAGGAAAGACTACGTATCCTCCCATTGGAGTTAGTTTAAATCATGTGCTACTCTTAGTGGTTTATAAAAGTTCCTCTTTAATAAACCTATGAGTAGAAACTGTTTAGAATAAATGTTTGTGAGAAATATCAGTCTCTCTATCTCAACAACTTGAGATGTATATTTCTCTTATTATTTATTCATGGACTTTGTCATATATATAATTAAATATACAAGACAATTTATACCATATAATTAATATAATATGAAATAGATATGCTCTTTAGGATTGGTTTTAGGGCATATCTCTAAATATCTCCCACTTGCACTATAGCCAATCTCCATAGTATCGTATACTAGTCTTCGTAAGACAAGGCTTTTTAACACTCACAAGGTGTTATGGCAAAGAAGAATCTATGCAAACAAGTTTTGCAAATCATTATTTTCAATAATAGTAATTAAACTAAAATTCGCTGCCAACTCTGATGTCCTAGTAAATGAGACCTATGTTCTCTTAAGAAAACAATGTACATACTAGACATTCTATTTGGCAATTTGTAAATGGCACACCTTATAAGATTTCTTTATATTTAAGTATTTCATCCTTAAACTCTTTTAAGAATATGTTACTATTTAGAATCACATTCTAAATCAATAATCAATATCTGTTTACAACCACTTGTAGCATTCATGATACTGATTTGAGTACATAGTTTAGTATCATATAAGTCATATATTTCTCAAATATTACACTCATATGTTATTCCCATAAAATCTAATTTTAGGATATGAATTTTCATATGCTTTATAGAATTCATATTACTCCACTAGTATTGTAAAGTATGTACTTTATAAAGAAACTTAAGAATAAATCTGATAGCTTTATTGCTCCCACTAATCCTTTTGAAACAAAGGTATTTTATGTGTTAAACCATTTTAATAACATAAAGTCCCTTTCGGTGTTTCACTAAGGCATGGTTCTCAACCATTGTGAGAACATTGTTTTCTAATAACTCTTTATTTAAGAAAACACATTTTAAAATTTATTTGAAATATCTCATATCCCAAATAATCTTTATATTGTTTGACATATTTAAGATCCTTTAGTGATATTGATAATTCAAATTAGTAAGGTTCATACATCTCATGTATTATCCCTTTTGATCTCCTTATTAAATAAGGTAATTTGGTTCATATCAATCAATGAATCAAAATTCATTTATTAGAATGAACCTTTATAGTTGAACTATCATATCCTATTTATTCATTTTATTTATAAAGAAATAAAGAAATTTATCTTAATTCCCATATCTAATCCAAATATCGAATATTATAGATAAACTGTTTTAAATAAACAAAGTACTTAAAACTAAATAAAACTTCAAAATGAAGTATTTATTACAACTTGCAATAATAATAAATGTTCTTAATAACTAAATAAAAAGAATCAAGCTATAGTGTCGAAGGCAGCAACTCTTGATCCTTTCTAAATACAGTAAGCCGAATATCTACTCGACCTTTTGCTTCCCTTTATCTTCTACATACAATCACATTGTTTAAGAAAAATCATAGTTAGGTATCACATACCATAAACAAAATACTAATTCATAATTAGTAAATGAATAAATTAGGACGTACTGTTAGAAGTATGCCCTAAAACCAATCCTAAAGGGTATATTAAGTTTCATATTATCTATATATGGAAGGTATAACTTATCTAATATGTTCTCACATATATGATAAGGTCCATGAATAAATGATAAGAGAAATAT